>CAUYLG010034311.1:0-274831 GCA_963573385.1 Cacajao melanocephalus
AGATACATAAGGCAGGTTCTTAATGACTTACAAAGAGACTTAGACTCCCACACAATAATAGTGGGAGACTTTAACATTATACTGTCAATATTCGACAGATCAACAAGATAGAAAATTAACAAGGATATCCAGGACTAGAACTCAGACCTGGAACAAGTAAACTTCACAAATATTTACAGAACTCTCCACCCCAAATCCACAAAACATACATTTTTCTCAGTATCACATTACACCTATTTTAAAAGTGACCACATAATTGGAAGTAAATCACTCCTTAGCAATTGCATAGCATTTCACAGGTTTAAATACAATATTGGTTGCCTGCTTGTTTGTTATTTTCATCCCTTATTCCTTCCTGTCTCCATTGTTAAGCACAATTATTGGCATAAAAGAGGTTTTTAATACCCATTTTTAGACTACATTCTAGCCTGGGCAATAGAATAAGAATCCTGTTCTCTCTCCTTCTTTCTCTTCCTTTTTCTTTCTCTCTTACATTCTTTTTTTTTCTTTCACTCTTTCTTTCTTTCCTTTTTCTTTCTTTCTAAAAAAAAAAATTAAAATAAAATAATAAAAAAAATGTGGCATATATACACAATAGAATACTATTCAGCCTTAAAAATGAAGGACATTTTGTTACTTGCAACAATATGGAGAAAGCTGGGGAATACTGTGTTAAATGAAATAAGTCAGACACATAAAGACAAATACCACATGATCTCACTTACATGCGAAATCTTAAAAAGTTGAATTCATGGATTAGATCTCACTTATATGTGGAATCTTAAAAAGTTGAACTCATGGTTAAAGGATATAAAATTTCAGTTAGATAAGAGTGATTAAGTTTAAGGGATCTATTATACAACATGATGGCTATAGTTAATAACAATGTATTGTATTTTGAAAATTGCTAAGATAGTAGATTTTAAGTGTTCTTACCACAAAAACTAATGGGTATGTGAGGTCATGCATATGTTAATTAGCTCAATTTAGCCATTCCCCAGTTTATACATATTTCAAAGCATGTTGTACATGATAAACATGTAAAATTTTTGTCAATTAGAGATAAACAAAACAACATCCTCCAAAATTTTATCTATGAAAAGTTGGTCTGCATAACATAATGTAAATATAAGCATGTAAAAGAATTAAGAGTAGAGTTCATTGAAAATGCAGACACCATAGCTTTATCCCAAGCCTACTGAATTGGAATCTCCTGCACTGGGACTGAGGAAATTGTATTTTAACACTCTCCACTGGTGAATCTCTTGCACACCAAACTTTAGGACTACTGAGACAGAATGCTGTACCCTTCCTTGAACTTGTATACCTTTGCTACTCAACGTGTGGTTCTAGGACAAGCAACATTCGTACGCCATAGGAGCTTGTTAGAAATGTAGTCTCAGATAACACTGAAGACTGACTGAATCAGAATATGTATTTTAACCAGATCCTTCATTGGTTCACAGGTACATTAAAGTTTGAAAAACACTATGATAATACAATATACTACTCTTTTGTTATAAATTTAAAAATTATAGGGATAATGAGTGTATTTTTTAAGTACAAAAGGGATAAAATGTAAAGGAAAAGCTTTTCTTTCTTTTTTTTTTTTTTTGATACTGAGTGTTGCTTGCTCTGTTGCCCAGGCTGGAGTGCATTGGTGCTATCTTGGCTCACTGCAGCCTCTGCCTCCTGGGTTTAGGCAATTCTCCTGCCTCAGTCACATGAGTAGCTGGGATTACAGGTGCCCACCATCACGCCTGGCTAATTTTCGTATTTTTAGTAGAGACAGGCTGTTCTCAAACTTCTGACCTCAAGTGATCCTTCCGCCTTGGCCTCCCAAAGTGCTGGGATTACAGGCGTGAGCCACTGCACCTGGCCAAAAAAGTTTTTTCTCCACCACCTATCTCAGTTTTACTCTTCAGAAACCATAAATAGGAAGTTTCTTCTTATTTTTTTTTCCTTTAATTTTCTGGATAAAGATATTGATATGCTGTGTTCTAATATCTGCTATGGGGATGAGAAATCTGATTCACATTCCAAACAATTCTGTGATAATTAACTTCAGGTATCTAATTGACTAGATTCAACAATAGCTAGAGAACTGGTGAAGCATTATCTCTAGGTTTGTCTGCAAGGGTAGTTCCGGAGGAGACTGGTATGTGGGTCAGTGGCCAGAGTGGGTAAGCCTACTCTCAATGCGGATGGACACCATACAACTGGCTGGGGGCTCAGATGGAACAAAAAAGTCAGAGAAGAGGCAATTTCTTCTCTCTCCTAGAGCTGGAACACTCTATTTCTCTGTTCTTAGACATCAGAACTCCAGGCTGTCTAACCTTTGAACTGTAAGACTGACACAAGCTGCCCCTTAGGTTTTCAGGCTTTTGGCCTTGGGCTGAGTGAGAGTTATATCATCAGCTTCCTTTGTTCTAAGGCCTTTGGATTTAAACTGAGCCACACTACTGGCTTCCCGGGTTCTCCAGTTTGCAGATGGTCTCTCATGGGCCTTCCGAGCCTCCATAATCATGTGAACCAATTTCCCAAACAAATGCTCCTTATCTATCTACCGATTGATTTATTGATCTATCTCTTTGGAGAACTCTGACTAGTACAATTTTTTGTAAGTAAACAATTTTCTTTTCACTAGAAGTTTTCAGATTTTGTGTTATTCTTAGAGTGATGAAATTTCCCCTAGAAAGTATCTAAATTAATTTCTAAGCTTTTGTCTTTTTCATTTATCTTGCTTGGTGCTTACTGAATTCTTTAAAAATCAAGAATTAATCATTTTTTGAGATAGAGTCTTGCTCTGTTGCCCAGGCTGGAGTACAGTGGTGTTATCTTGGCTCACTGCAACCTCCACCTCCCGGGCTCAATAGATTCTCCTGCCTCACCCTCCTGAGTAGCTGGGATTACAGGCAAGTGCCATGAGTCCTGACTAATCTTTTGTATTTTTAGTAAAGATGGGGTTTCACCATGTTGGCCAGGCTGGTCTTGAACTCCTGACCTCAGGTGATCCACCCGCCTCGGCCTCCTAAAGTGCTGGATTACAGGTGTGAGCTACCACGCCCGGCCAAGAATTGATCTTTCTTAAGCCTGTAAAAAAAATTTTTCTACTGTTTATTTCCTCTGCTCCACTGCTTCTCTTCTCTGCTTTAGAATCTTGGACTAACATTCACCTGACTGAACAATATTCTGACTGGATGGCTTCCATTTTCATCAGTCACTGCCTACGTCATACAAGTAGTTAAATATTTTGAATGTTACCTCCAGCTGGATTTATGTTTGGGTCCTTAAACACTTTTGATCTCATGTTTTCCATTCCTGTGCTATGCTTCTATAATGGATTGAACTGTTGACCCTAAATGATATGTCTACCCAGAACCTCAGAGTGACCTTATTTGGCTTAGGGCCTTTGAAGATATAATGAAGGTAAGGATCTTGAAATGAGATCCTCGTGAATTAGTTTGAGCCCTACATTAAAGGAAAAGTTCATTTAAAAGAGACACAGATATCCAGATGCATAGAGGAAGGCCATGTGAAGATGCAGGCAGAGGTTGCAGTGATGTGCCTGCAAGTCAAGGAACACAAAGGATTGCCAGCAGACACCTGAAGCTAAGAGAGGGGCAAGGAATGGATCCTCCCTTGCAGCCTCCAAAAGGAACCGGCTGTATTGACACCTTGAACTCATACTTTTGGCCTCCAGAATTGTAAGATAATAAAATTATGTTGTTTTAAGCCACCAACTTCATGGTAATTTGTTATGGCAGCCCTAGGAAATTAATACACTTTCCTTGGCTTTGTCTTTTAGATTCCTACCTTACTTTCAAATATAAACATCTTGCAATTTAGCCTATTCAAAATTTTATTGCAGTAACTGTGTATTTAACTTCCCAGGTCATCTTCTTGATGGTTTATTTGATCATATCATGTTTATCTTAGTATATGGATGTGATAAACTTTAGAATCTTTCTGAAAATATTAATTAAAAAGTTTAAATTTATATTTTGTTCCTAAAATTGTCTTTTTGGTCTGGAATTACATCTATTGATTCACCTTTCATGTTACCAGCTTTTCTAAAGTATATGGTTATATTTTGTGCCCTTTTATGTTTATGAATCATAGACTATATTAGTTAGTATAACAGACTTAAATTTCTTATAAGGTTACATAAGTCTGTCGTCCCAGCCTGCCTCTCCTTTTTGCATATGTGTGCACATCTGGATGATTTTCAAAGGAAAATAGCATAGGCTGGGCAAAGAGAAGCTGACATGGGTACTCAGACTGCCATCTTGAACTACAAGTCCATATCTACTGTTTCATGTTATATTATTTTCACTTCCCTAATAAATCATAAATTCCTGCAGAATAGGGATTTCTTTCTTATGTCTCCTACAGAAATTAGCATAAATGTACATTTTAAAAATTAAACAAATGAATGAATTGATGTGAGTAAGTAAATGAGTAAAAGAAAGCCAGTAAAACAAATTTAAAAGTTAAACTGCCCAAGTGAAGGAAAAACCTAATACTTTTGCTACTTGAAGAGTAGCAGAAGTGAATTGTAACTTATGTGAGTAAAAATCATTAATCTTCAGCTTTCAATTAACATGCCTCTTAATGTAAAATTCATTTCACTGGATCAGATAACTCACATTCTCTTCCTTATTGCCAGGTTATTCAATATTTATCATTTTAGATCTAGTCATCTTCTGGAAACATTTTTATTAGATTTTTGCAAATGTGTAGATTACTAACTAACCAAAGAGATGTGTATCAATTTGTACTTGGCAAATGCATTTCTGCTGGTATCAATTCACTGAGTTTTTGTGGTTGAAAATCAATACTATGGGGGCTTTATAATCTTAGTGTCTTGATTTCAAATTGGGCATTTTTCAAATTGAGAAAGGCTTTTAAAAAGTGACTCAGAGTCAATCTATTCCATTCCTGTATGACTTATAACCCTACAAGTCAGTAGTGGAAAAGAGGAGAGGATCAGCTCTATTAAGCAGAGACATTTAAGCTGGTTTTAGGGAACAAGAGGGAAGCCACCAGGTAGAAGAAAGGACAAAGGACATTCTAGGCAAAGGAAGCAAAGAAGCACTCAACAAATTAGGATTAAAAGGGAGCATTCTCATCATGGTAAAGGGCATCTATAAAACATCATAGATACCGGGCATCATACTTAAAGGTGAAGGATGAATACTTCCCTCTGACCCTAAGATAAGGAACAAGCAAGGATATTTGCTCTCTTCACATCTGTTCAACACTGCACTGGCGATTCTTGCCAGGACAATTATCAAGAGGATAATATAAAAAATCGTTGGAAAGGAAGAAATAAAGTTATCTCTATTTGCTAATGACATGGTTTTGCATGTAGAAAATCGTAAAGAATCCACTACTAAGACTAATAAACAAGTTCTGCAAGATTGCAGGACAAGATTAATATGTAAATTAACTTCTATTTAGAACCAATAAGAAAATTTAAAAGAAATGAAAAAAAAAACAATTCATTTACAATAGCCTGAAAAACAATAAAATACTTGTGAATAATTTTTTTACAATAAGCAAAATGCATACTCTGAAAACTATACAACATTTTAAAAGAAATTATGAAGATATAAATAAATGGAAAGACATCCCACATTCATGAATCAGAAGATTTAATATCATTAATATGGCAATGCTCTCCAGATTTAACACTCTATAAGAATCTCAGCTTCTTTGTAAAAATTGACAAGCTATTCCTAAAATTCATATGGAAATTCAAAGGAAAATAGCTAAAATAATTTTGAGAAAGAACAAATTTGAAGTACTCACACTTCATAATTTATTAATAAAAACTTGCTACAATAC
Source organism: Cacajao melanocephalus (assembly GCA_963573385.1). Lineage (NCBI taxonomy): Eukaryota > Metazoa > Chordata > Mammalia > Primates > Pitheciidae > Cacajao > Cacajao melanocephalus. The sequence continues at coordinate 5,851 of CAUYLG010034311.1, forward strand.
TAAGTAAACAAGATAACGTGGTATTATCATGAGAATAGAAATATAGATAAATGGAACAGAACTGAGAGTCCAAAAGTGAGCCCTAACACTTACGGTCAATTAATTTTTGACAAGGGTGCCAAGAAAATAAAATGGGGGTAAAACAGTCTTTCAACATATGGTTGGGACAACTGGGAAGTTACTCCCACCCCATTCAAGTTCTTCTCCAGTGAGAGGAGCTTTTCCAAACTTCCTCTGGAGTGATTGATCTTTGACTTTGAGATGAGATTGGCTGCCCTACCCACAGTCCTCCCAGAGCTTTTCCCGGGCTTTCTAAACAAAGGAAGCTCATCTGGGCAGTCTACCTAGCTCGGTCACGTGCCATAGTTAGACAAAGAACTCTAGTCCCCAGATTGGGAAGTGAATCAAGGCAGTTCAGGCATGTGGCTGGGAAGTTCTTGCCTTTGAAACCACACTCCTTGTGGACCTGGGAAGAGAAGTTAACACAGTCCCTCACCAGGTTCAAGTGATTCTTCTGCCTCAGCCTCCCGAGTAGCTAGGACTACAGGCATGCACCACCACGTCCAGCTAATTTTTGCATTTTTAGTAGAGACAGGGTTTCACTGTGTTGGCCAAGATGGTCTCAATCTCTTGACCTCATGATCCGCCCACCTCTGCCTCTTTAAGTGCTGGGATTATAGGTGTGAGCTACCGTGTCCTGCCATTTTATAGATTTTTTTAAAGGCTGGTTTTGCATTAGGTTAAAAATTTGAAGACTACACTTATAATATTAACATTTATTAAATGTTGGTATATATAATTTCAGGAATTTGTTCATTATAGAAGTCAAATTATACATTTATGCCCACTGCCATACATATGTCTTTTTGTCTCCATCCAATAGATCAATGATTTGCAAAGATTTTGTTGTTGTTGTTGTTATGTTTTGTTTTTTACTAATCCTAATGCACTTGAGGATGTGTCAGGAAAAAAACGTTTTGTGAATATGACCAGAACTAAAATGATAAATATCGAATATCCTGGCAATAAAGAAGAGACAATAAGTTATCTAGTCCAGTGAAATGAAGATGGCCTGTTAACTGAAGAATCTGGCAAGTTTCCATCAAGATATGATCTAAAATATAGAACATTCTGGCCGGGCGCGGTGGCTCATGCCTATAATCCCAGCACTTTGGCAGGCCAAGGCAGGCAGATCATGAGGTCAAGAAATCAAGACCATCCTGGACAACATGGTGAAACCTTGTCTCTACAAAAAATACAAAAATTAGCTGGTCGTGGTGGTGCGCGCCTGTAGTCCCAGCTACTCGGGAGGCTGCGGCAGGAGAACTGCTTGAACCCAGGAGGCGGAGGTTGCAGTGAGCCGAGATCGTGCCACTGCACTCCAGCCTGGCACCTGGTGACAGAGCGAGACTCTGTTTTTTAAAAAAAAAAAATTTATATATATATATATATATTTAAAAAATACATATATATATATATATATATATATATATATATATATATATATAAACATTCTTCAATACAGAGCAGCAGGGGCGGGGAATAGGGGCATATGTCTGGGACAGAGGAGAAACATGGGTGTTTGACAACCTCCAAATTGAAATATATATATTTTGGAAAACTTTTCTCCCCTCAAATGCTGAAAAACAATATAGGGAGCTGTGTTTATCCCAGTCTAGTGGAAATGACTATGTAAACAATATTCAAAAGTTTCTGCATACTCTTCAAAATGCTTTTTAAATATCTCTGCTAATTCTGATTAAATTGATCAGAGTTTGTACAAAATGAAATGCGTCAGAGGATAATAAATCTGAATTACACTGAAGTCCAGAATATGAATAATAAGTGTTATCGGAGTGAGACACACTAATCCAGAGAGGTAAGTGCAAATTCTCACAAAATTGTCTTGGTAAACACACACAAATACAAACACTACAGAATAACAGGCTGTACCCACATCCCAAGAGTTCCTAGCACATAGCAGGTTCTCAATAAGTACTTACAGATACACAAATAAAACTGTGATTGAGAAACAGAAAGAGGCTGAAGGAGAAAACAAGAGTGAAAGTTTAAAAGATGAAGGACAAAAATTAACAATGAGGAGAACTAGGGAGAAAGAAGGGACAAGAAGCACAACACCAAGATTTACTCTGTAACAAATCCAAAGTGAAAAAAAGAAAGAGTGGGAGAACAAGAGCAAGGGACAGAGAGAGAGACAGAGAGAGAGAGAGAAAGAGGGAGAGACTCAGTGAAGCAATAACAAGAAACAGATTACCATTTTTTAAATTCTGTGTTTACCACTTCATCAAAAGTCAATTCAGATATTGTAACAGCAACACTGTACAGAAGTACTTTATAGCTTATGAAATACTTTCCCATGTCTTAGCTCATTCCTGACAATCTAAGAGGTAAATATATTATTTTTGTTTAGCAGATGAAGAAACTTTGGTTTTAGGGATTTAAATAACATGAGCAGGAACATACACGTAGAAGAGCTGGAACTTCAACCCCCTGAATCCATACCTCTATAATGGTGTCAGGAATAAAGAACCACAGTGTAAGACAAAAAAGAGGTGCCAAACCTGTTCATCTTCATCTTTTTCAGGAAAAAAAAAGGTTCTAGAACACATGTATTATCCTAAGTTTTGATGCTATTTCAATTGAATATTCTTGCTTATCTAGAAGTCACTGTCCTGAAAATCACCAGTGATCCATAAATCAGCAAAGTTAAAGAATTCTCAATTTTCAATCCACTTCTCTAATCTATAGCATCCAACACTGTTTACCATTCCTTCCTTTAATCTGTTTCTTCTCATGACCCTGTTCTGTCATCTCTTTGCCTTTCTTCTCCTGCAATTGCTCCACATATGTGTTTCCTTCAAATGTATGAAGACACAACATATATAGACCTTTATAACTCTTACTTCTACCACAACTCTAGAGCTTGATTTCCTCACAAGAACATCTCACTAATCCTCATATAACATGACCAAAAAAGAATTGTATCATCCCCAATTGTCTTCCAACATTCTTGACTTTGGCTAATAGCATCACTATTCTTCTAGTAACTAAGACCAAACATTGAGGGAAGAAAGTTTTGACTCCACTTTTCCCCTTCTCTGGCCAATCAGCCATGAGACACCAGTTACATTACTCAGAAATTCTTTCTTATCATGAATCTCAACTTAGTCCATGGTCTCTGAACTATTTGTATTTTCCTAAGAAATATATCTCTTAATAGGAACGCTTTTACACTGTTGGTGGGAATGTAAATTAGTTCAACCATTGTGGAAGACAGTGTGGCAATTCCTCAAAGATCTAGAAATAGAAATGCCATTTGACCCAGAAATCCCATTACTGGATATATACTCAATGGATTATAAATTGATCTATTATAAAGACATATGCACAAGTATGTTCACTGCGGTACTGTTTACAACAGCAAAGACTTGGACCAACCCAAATGCCCATCAAAGATAGACTGGACAAAGAAAATGTGCACATATACACCATGGAATACTATACAGCCATAAGAAGGATGCATTCATGTCCTTTGCAGGGACATAGATGAATCTGGAAACCATCATTCTCAGCAAACTGACACAAGAACAGAAAAACAAACACTGCATGTTCTCACTCATAAGTTGGTGTTGAACAATGAGAACACATGGACATAAGGAGGGGAACATCACACACTGGGGTCTATTAGGGGGTGGGGGGCTATGGGAGGGACAGTAGGGGGTGGGAGATTGGGGAGGGATAACAGGAGAAATACCTAATGTAGGTGACAGAGGGATGGAAGCAGCAAAACACCATGGCATGTGTATACCTATATAACAATCCTGCAAGATCTGCAAATGTACCCCAGAACTTAAATTAAAAAAAAAAACAGTATAAGAAAAAAGAAAAAAAATATTTCTCTTCGCCTGGTCCCTAGTTTCCTCCCTCTCTCCTGTCACATGTACATTTTTCCTATTGTCAGCAGAGTTGCTGTTCTTAAAAATTATTCCTATACTCAAAAACTTTCAGAGAATCCCCATAATCCACAGAATGAAGTCCAGATTCCATAGCACAACCTTCAATGCTGTCCATGATCCGGTCTCAATTTACTTTTTTAGTAATGAGTAATTTCCCCTAAAAATCAATTTCCCCTAGAACTGGATTATTTGATGCTTCTGAATATATCTGGGGTTTGCCAGTGGCTACACTTTAACTCATGTTATGTTCCCATATTATGTATCAAGTATCTTTCAAGGTCTTGTTTGAACATTAGTCTCTCTAAGACGCTCTTCTGGATGCTGCCTCTACTCCGGAGCCTCAGTCAAAATGAATGCTACGTTTCTTAATAGGTCTAATTTATTTTACCTCTCTTACTTGTTTTACTCATACCTTTCCTATAGTCAGTATATATGGGTATCTCCCCACCAGATTACAATCTCCCAATTTTTAATTCTGTACAGCTCTTGGCATATAAATGCTGTGCAAATTCTTATTGAACTCTGGCATCACCAGCTGAAAAGTGTTTGAATTAAAACCAAAAAAATCACTATACCGACAGGTAGCATATGACAATTTACAACAACAGCTTGACTTCCGGCAAAAAAAAAAAAGTGTACTTTTTACCTTTATTTCTAGATAAAATGTCTAGTGTAGTAGAAGTTATAAGGAAGCAAGCATATCTGAATAAAATTCTGAATACTAATTTATAATTAATAAAGCAAACAAAATTGTTTAATTGCTTTCATTTTAATTACAGTACAAAAAAGTTGTAATATCTTTATTCTAATCGCAGATCCTCATATAATCAGAATGAGCTTGTTATAAATACGGAGTTTTGAAGGGGTATAAAAGAATATCAGTTATGATGCTGTTTATAAAATTGCTAGCCTTGAATCTCAGATACAACCAGTATTATGACCTTAAAGCCTGACTTCCTCAACTCCATGTCTCTAAACGACCTACAATTTCTGACTTGTGTGCTAGGGTTGTTTTCTAGATTTGTCACAGACCCTATAAATATGAATTCAAATTTTATTTTTGCCACTTTGATGCTACAAAAACACTAAGCAATTTTTTAAAGAGTAAAATGAAGCAATACAAGTTAGAAAATCTCTTGTAAATTTCATGGCCGATTCCTTTGGAATTACATAGAGTTAATTCATTTGTGATTTAGTTTTAGTATTTCTGACACAGAAATAATGCTATTCATCTATCTGTCCACTTTCCAAATAACATATAATCCATAAAATAAAAACCACATTGTTTGTACCACTTACTCACACCTTATCCGCCTCACCTTTCCAAAGGTCGCTGATTCAGACAGAGGTCTGGGTCAGCACAGGGAATATTCAAACCCACTGAAGGAAGACACCCTCAACTCACAGAGTTCAAAACAAGTCTTTTCCTTCTAAATATCCTTATTCCCATTGTAGAGAGGACTTTTTAATGATACAAAACCAAACAAAATAAAATTATATGACCCTAATGATGGCATTTCTTTTGACATTTATTGAGGCCTCTCCACCTTCATTCTTCATCTCAGGCAGATGCTTACCCTGAGCTGTGGTGGCAACCCCTTCTCTTGTAACAAGTGCTTACTTTGCAGCATCTCTGGATCCACTCTGATGAACTGTCTAAGGTTGAGTTTGGCTTATGACGTAATTTTCATCAAATAAATCAAGGAGGTGATTATATCTGTGGTAAACCCGAAAGGCTCACAAGAACAAGGAAATTGTCACATAATCACAGTTTTGTGGCCTTTTCACTAAACACATTACTGATGGACCCCTATAGAACATTCAGATTTTCCTGATAAAAATATAGAAAAATCCACTTATATCCTTCCTATCCTAATTATGTTATTAGAGGTTTCATGTTGGGAAAAATTGTGATCAGTAATGGGATTAACAAGCATATAAAAGCAATTTAAGATAATCTGTACTAACTTCAGAGATAACACAGACTTTTATTTTTAAAAAAAATTTTACTATCAATCCTACAAAATTTTCTACTTTGAAACATGAGAAATAATGCAAGAATAACACAGTTGGAATGTGGTTGCAATGATTTTATATTGTAATTTAAAGAGATATAACATGTCAATAGTGTCTCCTTCATTTAATATAATCTTATTCCACCAAATAAGAAATTATAGGTATATTCTTCAAATACATATAAAAAACAGAAACCCATACAAACCAGTTTAAGGAAAGAAAATGTACTGAAAGGACACTGCAGATTTTCATGAGAAGAAGGGTGAAGTCAAGCCAAACCTCTGAGAACAGGAAACCTTGATGTCTCTAGAGTGATGCCTTCCCATTTGCTTTTCCCTGCACCTTTTCTCCATGCAAAATAGTTCCTCAGATGGTTCCAGGATTATAGCCTCCCCTGCCCCTTACCACTTCAGTCTGCCTTTAGCTTTAGCTGTTGGAGACTCCATTTTCATGAAATGTTCTGATCCTTTTGTTCCTGACAACTAAATTATTAAGACCCTCAGAAACCATCAGCTTAAATTCTCAAGAGAGCATATATTTGGCTCAGATCATCGGCTATAAATGTGCTCTCCTGTCTGGGAAAAAAAAGACATGTCTAGAGAAACCAACATGTCAGTCTAGGCCTGACCTATCAGCTAACACTATGGGGTGGTGCCATTCCCAAGAGTGTTGCAGAGTGGGGGAAATTCAATTGAACTTGATTCTGCAAATACATAAGTACTTCCTCTATTCCAGGAAGCCAGCAAATCACCTAAAAACTTAGAAAATTCTAGGATGGCCTTGAACGAGATGGGCTTTCTTTTTCAGACCTTAAGGATTAGAGCTTCTAGATTTTTTGGACAGCTACTGAGTCCAATATTTATTCTAAATTTTAAATAAGACATTTACATTTTGGACTACTGAGAATACAAGGTCACATATAGTGGAGCTTTGGTGTATATGAAAACAATGGAACAAACCATTAGCTAAGGAGTTGGCAGAAGGATCTATGAGTCATTTGGGTCCAAGATGGCAAGAACTGAAATAGGATGCTGGAGTAGAAATAGGAAGGGCAGACAGTCATTCCCCTGCTCCTCCTTTGCCATCTGTATCTTAAGTCATTGCTGGTTCTGCTCTATTTTATTGTTTTATTGTTAATTTTTATAGATAGATCGTAAGTGTCTATATTTACGGGTTACATGAAATATTTTGATACAGGCATGCAATGAATAATAATCATATCAGGGTAAACAGGATATCCATCATATCAAGCATTTATCCTTTGTGTTACAAACAATTCAATTATACACTTTTCGTTATTTTTAAATGTACACAAATTATTTTACTATAGTCACCCTGTTGTGCTAGCAAATACTGGGTCTTATTCATTCTTTCTATTTTTTGTACCCATTAACCATCCCCACTTCCACCCTGCCCACTCGCCAACTACCCTTCCCAGCCTCTGGTAACCAACCTTCTACTCCCTATGTCTATGAGTTCAATTATTTTCATTTTTAGCTCCCACAAATAAATTAGAAGATATGAAGTTTGTGCTTCTGTACTCAGCTTATTTCATTTAACATAATGAAACTATCTAAGGTCGAGTTTGGCTTATGAGGTAATTTTCATCAAATAAATCAAGCAGTTCCATTCATATTGTTGCAAATGACAGGATCTCATTCTTTTCATGGCTGATTAGTACTCCACTCTGTATATGTACCACATTTTCTTTATCCATTCATCAGTTAATGGACCCTTAGATTGCTTCCCAATCTTGGCTATTTTGAATAGTGCTGCAATTAACATGGGAGTGCAGATATCTCTTCAATATACTGCTTTTCTTTTTGAGGGGTATATACTCAGCAGTGGGATTGCTGAATCATATGGTAGCTCTATTTTTACTTTTTTGAGGAACCACCAAACATCTCAATAGTGATTTTACTAATCTACACTACCATCAACAGCGTATCAGAACTCCCTTTTCTCCATTTCATCACCAACATTTGTGATTGCCTGACTTTGGGATAAAAGCCATTCTAGCTGAAGTGAGATGGTGTCTCGCTGTAGTTTTGATTTGCATTTCTGTGATGATCAATGATGTTGAGCACCTGTTTTCCATCTATATGTCTTCTTTTAAGAAATGTCTATTGAGATCTTTTTAAATTCAGATTATAAGACTTTTCTACCTATGGAGTAGTTTGAGCTCCTTATATATTCTGGTTATTAATCATTTGTCAGATGGATAGTTTGCAAATGTTTTCTCCCATTCTGTGGGTTGTCTCTTCATTTTGTTCATTGTTTCCTTTGCTGTTCAATAGCTTTTTAACTTGATGTGATCCCATTTGTCCATTTTTGCTTTGGTTGCCTGTGTTTGTGAGGTACCGCTTAAGAAATCTTTACCCGGTCCAATGTCCTAGAAAGTTTCCCCAATGTTCTCTTTATGAATTTTTATAGTTTGAGGTCTTAGATTTAAGTCTTTAATCCATTTTTATTTGATTTTTTTATATGGTGAGAGATAGGGTCTAGTTTCATTTTCTTGCATATGGATATCCAGTTTTCCCAGCACTGTTTATTGAAGAGATGGTCCTTTTCCCAATGTTTGTTCCAGGCACCTTTGTCAAAAATAAGTTCACTGTAGATATATGGATTTATCTCTGGGTTCTCTATTCTGTTCCACTGATCTATGTTTGTTTTTATGTCAGTACCATGACGTTTTGGTTACTACAGCTTTGTAGTATGATTTAAAGTCAGGTAATGTGATTCTTCCAGTTTTGTCCCTTTTGCATAGGATAGCTTTGGCTATTCAGGCTCTTTTGTGGTTCTATATAAATTTTAGAATTGTTTTTTCTATTTCTGTGAATAATGCCATTGGTATTTGGATAGAGAGTGCACTAAATTTGTCTATTGCTTTGGGTAATATGGACATTTTAGCAATATTAATTCTTCAATCCATGAACATGGAGTATCTTTTCATTTTTTGTGTGTCCTCTTCAATTCCTTATATCAATGTTGTCTTGTTTTCATTATGGAGAGCTTTCACTTCTTTGGTTAATTCCTAATATATTTTATTTAATTTTAACTACTGTCAATGAAATTACTTTCTTGATTTCTTTTTCAGATTGTTCACTGTTGGCATATGAAAATGCTACTGATTTTTGTATGTTGATTTTGTATCTTGCAACTTTACTGAATTTGTTAGTCTGTTCTAGTAGTTTTTTGGTAGAGTCTTTAGGTTTTTTGAAATATAAGATCATATTATCTGCAAACAAGGATAATTTGATTTATTCCTTTCCAGTTTGGATGGATTTTATTTCTTCCTCATCTTATTTCTCTAGCTAAGACTTTCAATACTATGTTGAATAATGACGGTAAGAGTGGGCATCCTTGTCATGTTCCAGATCTTAGAGGAAAGCCTTTCAGTTTTTCCCCATTCAATATAATGCTAGCTATAGGTCTGTCATATATATCTTTGATTGTGTGGAAGTATGTTCCTTCTACACCCAGTTACTTTTAACGGTTTTTGTCAAGAAGGGACGTTGAGTTTTATGAAATGCTTTTTCAGTATTCATATAACTGATTACATGGTTTTTGTTCTTCATTCTGTTGTTATAATGTATCACACTGACTGATTTGTGAATGTAGAACCATCCTCACATCCCTGGGATAAATCCCACTTGATCATGATGAATGATCTTTTTAATGTATTATTGAATTTGGTTTGCTGGTATTTTCTTGAAGATTTTTGTATCAATTTTCATCAAATATATTGGCCTGTAGTGATTTTTTTTTAATGTGCCTTTGTCTGATTTTGGTATCAGGTAATACTGGCCTCATATAATTACTTTGGATGTATTCCCTCCTCTTTCTTTTTCAAGATAGCTTGAATAAGATTGGTATTAGTTCTTCTTTAAATATACAGCTGACAAAGACTAATGTCTAGAATCTACAATGAACTCAAACAAATTATCAAGAAAAGAACAAACAATTGCAACAAAAAGTGGGCTAAGGATATGAATAGACAATTCTCAAAAGAAGATATACAAAAGCATATACAAATGCTCAACATCATTAATGATTAGAGAAATGCAAATCAAAACCACAATGCAATACCACCTTACTCCTACAAGAATGGCCATAATCAAAAAATTAAGAAATTATAGATGTTGGCATGAATGTGATGAACAGGGAACGCTTCTACACTGCTAGTGGAAATGTAAACTAGTACAGCCACTATGGAAAAGTGTGGAGATTCCTTAAAGAACTAAAAGTAGAACTACAATATGATCCAGCAATCCCACTACTGGGTGTCTACCCAGAGGAAAAGAAGTCATTATACAAAAGAAAATACTTGCACACACGTTTCTAGCAGCACGATTTGCAATTGCAAAAATGTGGAACCAACCAAATGCCCATCATTCAATGAGTAGATTAAAAAATTGTATGTGTGTATATATATGCGTATGTGTCTGTGTGTATACATGTGTATACACACATATATATATGTGTGTATACACACATATATATACTGTATATATGTATACAGTATACATGTGTATAGTACTGTATACATAACTACATACTGTATATATATGTATATATGTATACAGTATGTATATATGTTTATAGTACTGCACTAGTTTATATTTCCTTAGCCCACTTTTTGATGCGATTGTTCTTTTCTTGTATACACTTATATAGATATACACACACATATATATGTGTATACATATATACACACATATATATATACATATACATATATACACACGCAAATATATGTGCCATTAATTCATTTCTTTTCATGGATAAATACTATTCATATATATATATATATGTGTGTGTGTGTATATATATGTGTATATATATATGTATATATATATGTGTATATACATATATATGAAAATAAATACTATATCCAAAAAAAAGAAATGAATTAATGGCATTCACAGCAACGTGAATGAGACTGGAGACTATTATTCTACGTGAAGTAACTCAGGAATGGAAAACTGAACATCCTATGTTCTCACTCATACGTGGGTGCTAAGCTATGAGGATGCAAAGGCATAAGAATGATGCAATGGACCTTGGGGACTCAGGAGGAAAGGGTGGGAAGGGTGCGAGGGATAAAAGGCTACAAATTGAGTGCAGTGTATACTGCTCGGGTGATGGGTGCACCAGTATCTCACAAATCACCACTGAAGAACTTACTCATGTAACCAACCACCACCTGTTCCCATAACCTATGGAAATCAAAAACTTTGAATATATATATTTGGTAGATTTAGCAGTGAAGCTATTGGGCCCTGGGCTTATTGCTGATGGCAGCCTTTGATTACAGCTTCAATCTCACTACTTGTTACTGGTCTCTTCATGTTTTGGATTTCTTCATGGTTTAATCTAGAAGGTTGTATGTATCTAAGAATTTATTCATTTATTCTAGACTTTCCAATTTATTGGCATATAGTTGCTCACAGTAGCCATTAATGATCCTTTTAATTTCTGTAGTATCAGTTGTAATGTCTGCTTTTTCAACACTAACTTTATCTATTTGGATCTTGTTTTTTCTTACTAGTCTGGCTACAGTTTTGCAAATTGTTTTCATCTTTTTAAAAAAACAACTGTTATTTCATTGATCTTTTGTATTAATTTCATTTCAAATTCATGTATTTATGCTCTGACTTTTATTCCTTTTCGTCTACTAATTTTGGGTTCAATTTGCTCTTGCTTTTCTAATTCCTTAAAATGCAACATTAGGTTATTTATTTGAAGTTGTTCTTTTTTGATGTAAGCACTTGGAGCTATCAACTTCCCTCTTTGTATTGTTTTCACTTATCCCATAGGTTTTGGTATGTTGTGTTTCCATTATCATTTGTTTGAAGAAATTTTTAAATTTCCTCCTTAACTTCTTCATTAGCCCACTGGTCATTCAGGAGAATATTGTTTAATTTCCATGTGTTTGTACAGTTTCCAAAATTCCTCTTATTGATTTCTAGTTTATTCCATTGTGGTCAGAGAAGATGCCTGATATTATTTCAAGTTTTTGAATGTTCTAAGACTTGTTTTGTGACCTGACATATGATCCATCCTTCAGAACGATCTATGTACTGAGGAAAAGAATGTGTTTTCTGCAGCTGTTGGATGAAATGTTTGTAAATATCTATTAGATCCATTTGATCTATAGTGCAGATTAAGTCCAATGTTTCTTGGTTAATTTTCTGTCTAGAAAATCTGTCCAATGCTGAAAGTGGGGTGTTGAAGTCTCCAGCTACTATTGTATTGGAGTATATCTTTCTCTTTAGCTCTAATAATAGTTGCTTTATATATCTGGGTATATATTTACAATCATCATATCCTCTTGCTGAGTTGACCCCTTTATCATTATCATTATTCAGTGACCTTGTCTCTTCTTAATGTTTTATCTTGAATTCTATTTTTCTGATATAAGTATAGCTACTCCCGCCCTTTTTTGCTTTCCAATGGCCTGGAATATCTTTTTCCATCCCTTAGTTTCAGCATATATCTGTCTTTATAATGAAGTGCATTTATTGCAGGCAACAGATCACCGGGTCTCAATGTTTTTAATCCATTCACTCTACGTCTTTTGATTGGAGAGTCTAGTCCATTTGCTTTCAGTTTTATTACTGATAAATAAGACTTATTCTTTACATTTTGTTATTTGTTTTCTGGTTGTTTTGTGGTCTTCTCTCCCTTTTTTCCTGTATTCTGTTTAGTGAAGGTGATTTTCTCTGCTAATATGGTTTAATTTCTCGCTTCTGATGTTTTGCATATCTATTGTATTTTTTAAATTTGAGGTTAGCATAAGGCTTGCAAATACTATCTTATAATCCAACAACTTAACCTGATAACAACCTATGTTTGCATAAAAAAGCAAAAACAAAACTAATAAAAACTCTACACCTTAACATTATCCCTCCACTTTATTTATTTATTTATTTATTTAAGACAGTCTCACTCTGTCGGCCAGGCTGGAGTGCAGTGGCACGATCTCAGCTCACTGCAACCTCCATCTCCCAGGCTCAAGCAATTCTTCTGCCTCAACCTTCCGAGTAGCTGGGATTAAACGCTTGTGCCACCATGCCTGGCTAATTTTTGTATTTTTACTACAGATGGGGTTTCACCATGTTGGCCTGGCTAGTCTCGAACTCCTGACCTCAGGTAATCCAACCACCTTGGCCTCCCAAAGTGCTGCATCCCTCCACTTTTTAGCTTCTTATTTCTATTGATATCTGATAATACTGACTGTGTCTTGAAAAACAGTTGTAATTATTTTTGATTGGTTCATTGTTTAGTCTTTCTACTTGGGATAGAAGTAGATTACACACCACAGTTATAGTGTTATAATATTCTGTGTTTTTCTGTGTACTTACTATTACCAGTAAGTTTTATACCCTCAGATGACTTCTTATTGCTCATTAATATCCTTTTTTTAATTTAAATTGAAGTGCTCCCTTTAGCATTTCTTGTAGGATAGGTCTGGTGATGATGAAATCCTTCAGCTTTTGTTTGTCTGGGACAGTCTTTATTCCTCCTTTGTGTTTGAAGAATATTTTTCACATATACTACAAAGGTAAAAGTTTCTTTTTTTTCCTTCAGTTCTTCAAATATGCTATACCATACTCTCCTGACCTGTAACATTTCCACTGAAAAGTCTGCTGCCAGGTGGACTGGAGCTCCATTGTATGTTATTTGTTTATTTTTTCTTTTGCTGCTTTTAGGATCCTTTCTTTATCCTTGACTTTGAGGAGTTTGATTATTAAATGCCTCGAGGTAGGCTTCTTTGAGTTAAATCTGCTTGGTGTTCTATAACTTTTTTATACTTGGATGTCGATATCTTTCTTGAGGCTTGGGAAGTTTCTCTATTATCTTTTTCAATAAACTTTCTACCTCTATCTCTTTCTCTACCTCCTCTTTAATGCCAATATCTCTTAGATATGCCCTTCTGAGACTATTTTCTACATCCTGTAGACATACTTCGTTGTTTTTTATTATTTTTTCTTTGTCTCCTCTGGCTGTATAATTTCAAATAGTCTGTCTTCAAGCTTACTCATTCTTTTTTCTGTTTGATCAATTTTGCTATTAAAAGACTCTGATGCATTCTTTGGTATGTCAATTGCATTTCAACTCTGGAATTTCTGCTTGATTCCTTCTAATTATGTCAACTACTTTGTTCAGTTTATCTAACAGCATTCTGAATTCCATCTTGAAATTCTTTGAGCTTCCTCAGAACAGCTGTTTTGAATTCTCTGTCTGAAAGGTTATATATCTCTGTTTCTCCAAGGATTGGTCTCTAGTGCCTTATTTAGTTCCTTTGGTGAGGTCACGTTTTCCTGGATGGTCTCAATGCTATGGATGCTCATCAGTGTCTGGGCATTGAAGAGTTAGATATTTAGTCTTCACAGTCTGGGCTTGTTTGTAGCCATCTTTCTTGGGAAGGCTTTCCAGTATTTGAAGGGACTTGAGTGTTGTGATCTAAGACTTATCTGCATTATGGGGCACCCCAAGTCCAGTAATATTGCGGTTCTTACAAACTCATAGAGGTACCACCTTGATGGTCTTGGAAAAGATTCAGAATCATTCTCTGGATTACCAACAGATACTCTTGTTCTCAGCCCTTTCTTTCTCCCAAACAAATGGAGTCTTTATCTGTTCTGACATGCCTAGAGCTACACGTTGGGTGACACAAGCACCCCTGTGGCTGCCACAACTGAGTGTGTTCTGAGCCATATCTGAAGCCAGCATAGCACTGGATGTCACCCAAGGCCAGTGGTCACCACTGGCTACTGCCTACGTTTGCTCAAGGACCTGGGGCTCTACAATCAGCACATAGCAAAGCCAGCCAGGTTTATGTCCTTCCCTTCAGGTGGCAAGTTCCCCCAATCTCCATGCAAGTCCACAGGTGCCATCCAAGAGCCAGAGACTGGAGTTTAAAACCTTAGAAGTATACTCAGTATTCTACTGTACTGTGGCTGAGCTGGCACTCAAATCACAAAACACAGTCCTTCCCACTCTTCCCTCCCTTTTCCAAATGCAGAGGGGCCTCACTCCATTGTCACCACTACAGGCGCATGGGGAGTACTGCTAGGCTTCCACTAATGTTCACGTAAGGGCCAAGGGCTCTTCAGTCAGCTTGTGGTGAATGCTGCCTGTCCTGGGACTCACCTTCAGGGCAGTGGGCTTCCCTCTGGCCCAGGGGAGGTCCAGAAACACCACCCAAGGGCCAAGAAGATCATGAAGATCCATGAGAATTATTGTGGATCTTTTCCAAGACCATCAAGGCAGTACCTCTATGGGTTTGTAAGAACCACAGTATTACTGGACTTGGGGTACCCCATAATGCAGATAAGACTTAGATCACCACAAGCCTAGAATTGGAGACCCCAAGAGCCCACGTGTGCTCCACCCTCACGGCCAAGCTGGTACCCAAGGTACAAGCCAAAGTCCCCTTTACTTTTCCCTCTGCTTTTCTCAAGAAGAAGGCGTCTCTCCCCATAGCCACAAGAGCCAGGAATGTGCTGAATCTCACTTGAATCCAGTAAGTCTCAGTGTCTCACCAAAGGCCTGTGGCATACTACCTTGGTATCACTGCCGGCTATTCAGAGCTCAAGTGTTCTTTAGTCAGCAAGGGATGAGGCCTGCCAGGACTGGGTCCTTTCTTTCAAGGGAGTGGGTTCCCTTGTGGTCCAAGGTTCGTCTAGAAATGTTGTCCAGGAGACAGGACCTGGAAAGGGGACCTCCCGACTCTGACTGGTGTCCTCTCCTACTGTGGCTGTGCCAGTATTTTCCTCAAGCAAAAGGAAAGGGTCTCATTCGGAGCTGTGAGCTGTTCAGCCTGGGATTGGGGAGGGAGTGGTGCAAGCATTCCCTTAGCCTCCATGGCTGGTGTCTCAGTAGGTGACGTGGCCCCCAGTCCACTGGTTCTGAACCCAGTTCAGCACTAGGACTTGCCTAGGAGTTGCATTCCTTGTTGCCTAAACTGCCTTTTAAGTTTAGTTAGGGTTTCAGAATCACTTTATCCTGCAGTGGCAAGGCTTGCCAAAACTCCAGTTCTGACAGCTGGGATGGGTGATTTTCTTCTGGCTAGGGCTGGTTAAAATACTCCTTCCATGAGTGGGGGGTCAGCTGAGTTCAGCCAGTTTGCCTTTCTGTTGTGATAGGGCATCACTGAGTTCAGTGCAATGTTTCACAATTGCTGTGCTCTTCTTCTTCCAAGAACACAGATTCTCTCTCTGCATGGTTGGGGGATAGGGGATGTGGGAGGGGTGGCATCAGCAATTCAAGACTGTCTCCGACCTTTTTTAGTGGTTCTTTCAGTGATATGAAGTTAAAACCAAGTATTGTGAGTGCTACCTGATTTTTGGTTCTCATGAAGGTGTTTTTTGTTTGTTTGTTTGCTTAGATGGTTGTTAAATTGGTGTCCTTGCAGGGGGAATAATCAGTGGAGCCTTCTATTTGGCCATCTTACTCAACATCTTTTCCATTCTACTTGTTAAAGAAATAGCTGTAAGATTGTCTCAAACATCTCAGATCAAGAAAGTCTTATCTCCTAATTGTCTCTTTGCCCATAACCATAATCACAGTCTCATGCATGTACCATGATCATGTCCATCTTGGAGTTTTTATCCCTTTTCCCCTTTTGCTCAGAATTCCTACCTTCCTTTCTTCTGCAAACTATCGCTAAACCTCAAAACCCATTTTCAAGTCTCATCTCCTCCCTGAGACCCTCCCTGATCAATCAACTGATTTTATTTCTCATTTGTTAAACTATGATATAAATGGAAATACAGAAATATGAATAGGTTTGAAAATTATTTAAGAGGTAGCATTAAAGATGGATTTTTTTTTGTGATAGGCTGATTGCCTTCCCTTTTTCTCTTCTTTCCTAAGAGAATGTCATTTTAGGGGCTGGGAGATCATCATGTTATCATGTAAAAAACAATAATCAGCCTGGCTGGCAGAGAGGAGAGGCCATACAATACAATTCTGGCCAATGACATATAAGTGGATTGAGCAAGTACTCAAAAAGGGAGCAAACTCAGCTTTTTTCTTCCTTTTTTTTTTCTTTGTTTGCCTTGCTCTTTTTTAGCCTTGCTATTTTTCTTTTTAGCCTTTCTGCTTTTTCTCTCCTTTTTTCTGCCTGAAATATGGATGTAGTTTTAGAGATGGAGCACCTATCTTGCAACCATAAAAAGGCCACAAAGAATAGGGGAAAACATTTGCAGAAACTAAACTCTGAAATCTTTGAGCCAGCAATCACCTACCTCTCAACCTCTAGTTAAGGGAGGTAAAAAAAACTTACGTCTAGTTTGTGGGAGAGAGTTCTAAACATAGACCCTTTGACTACCATTAGCCTCCACACACTTTTAATACCTAAAGAATTCAAAACAAAAAACAAAAAAATACACAAACACAAAAACCTTTATTCAATCTAAAGGGATAACATTTTGAAACAATTCAATATTTGCTTAATGTTTATGAACACAAATTTTAAGATTTTTCTTTATTTGAAAAACTAAAAGTTTGCTTTATTTGATGTTGAAATGTTTATTAAACATATTATAAATAAATTAACTCATTTACCTTTGGCATTTGTTATTCCATTCTTCATGGTACACTAAGAGGGACTATAATAAATAGCATTTCCTCTTCCAATGAGTAAAAATGTACCCTAAATGTTACCTAAAAACAATCCTGACTTTGGAAATGCCCTTGTGTCATGACCATCCTATTTATAGATAGCTCAGTAAGCAAGCTTGTGTTGGCAGAACTGGAGACACTGTTATGTTGCCGGGAATTCTTGCTATGATACATCCATAGGAAGCTTAGGATTTGGCCCAAGGAACCAGAAAAGTCATCCGCTACCTTTCCAGAGAATTACTAAGAAATGACTCCATCCTGCAGGTTGTCCATTTTCCACAGCTACCCATGGCAAGAATATTCTCTTGGCATTTATTCCTATAGCACTGTGTTCTACTGGCATTCTTCCAAGCTCCCAAACCTGAAAGGTACCTGCTGGGGTGGCTCTATAGAAATTATATGAGTTTCTCCTTAGGCGTTCAGAGGAATTCCCAACAGATGTCAAAGGTGTCCAGTATCATAACACTCTAAGAAGAAGCTATGTACAAAAGACATAAGGTCACACAAACCGAGAAGTGAGATGGCAAAATTATAAATTCTTGTTTTAAACACACTGTCAGATGAATTGAGAAACTGCAGTTGCATTAAGCTGATGGATAATCTGGCAACAAGCAAACAGATACTTACTTTCTCTTCAATCTAAACTGTGCAACTGTTCCCTCCTGACTTACATGCCAAGCTTTTCAAATACTTCATCTCTAAATTACTATCATTAGTAAAGTACAACAGTGCAGCAAGTATCATTTCTCCTGATGCTCTCTCTGGAAGAAAAATGCTAAATAAAAAGAAGATTTCAATGTTTTTCACTTGGCGTTTGTATCGACCACCCAAAGGGCACATCATTCTAGCAGATGCGAATATACAACCCTAGTGGACTCTACAACTGAAAATGCACAATAAAGATTTCAGAAAACAAGAAGACATATTCACCTCCAAGTAAGATTACAGATGTATGATCACTGACGCTCTTTGAAAACTTTAAAAAATACTTATTAATCATGCACCTTCATATTTCCTAGTATTGTTTCCAAATATTCCTAGCATATACTGTAAATAGCTTTTCTTTCCTGGAATTTAACATTGACATTACCTTTTAAATTTGTTAACGGATTTGCTTTTTTCAAAGCTTTCAAGATTTTTCTTCCCCTGGAGGATGTCAAAATGTATCATTTCTAAATTTAGAAGGGTAATGGAAGAGATACAACTCCCTGTCAAAGCACTTACATAATTTGACGAAAGTTCAGTCAGAACAACAAATACAATTTGGAAGTTCCACGTTCTAACTACAGATAATTATATTTCTTTGAATAAAGATGTGGTAGGAGGCTTTTAGTAAAGCTGGTCATGGCCACACCTGCTTTTCTTCTGTGAATGCAATGTGAGGCCATAATCTCTGTCATTAAATTACCATGAAGTCAGACAACATTTGCTGTGATTAATTTCTGTGGGAATAATGGGGCATTAACTGCAGAGTTCACAGGCATTAACTCTGAAGAAGTTCTGAGGCTTGGTAGTAACATTGGAAGCAAGATTTTACATGGAAACCTAAAAAAGTATTTACTAGTATACCAACTAACACTAATAAAACAAATATCTTTTGCATTAGCCACCCGTCATTTAAGTGATTCTACCAGGCAATGTTAAGACAATTGATGCAGCCTGGTTTTGTACCTGAGGCCCCAGAGCACATTTTTGGATTAAAACCTAACTTGCCACTAAATAGTAGCACAAAGGAAAGAATAATCATGATCTTGGACCTCTTATTATTAGATATGTCTCCTGGCCACCCAACTTCTCTGATCATGCAGGAATTTCAGGAAAGACATAAGAAACATGACATATTATCCAAATTTGCTAGAGGCTTGGAGAAGATCTAGCCTGTGAACAAGAGACAGAGCCTTCCAGATGCATTCCAAGGCTTGGCCTTACACAAAGGGACTGGTCTGATGTCAGAAGAGAACAAGAACCCCAAGGAACTTCTAGTACCCCAAATGAGTTACACTATACTGGGACAGCAATGAGATAAGAGCTGGGATGAAAAGAATTAGATGGAGTAAGAATAGATGTGTAATAGAATAGGTTACAAGGAAGAAAAGGTCTGTGTTCAACGGTTAAGTCCATGGGGGTAGGAATTTGGTTTCTGTTTTTTGTTTTTTGTTTTTTCCAACACTACGTACCCAGTTTCAGGCCCATAATAAGAGAAATAAATGAACAGAAGAGTGAGTGAGGCTATTTGGTCCTTTTTCTTTGTTTCATTCATCTAATATTTCCCAATATCTGGAATGCTTCACCTGGTAATCTGGGACATCACTTCAGGTGGTAACGGTATTTTAAACACTCTAAATCAGGTAAAGACAAAGCTTTTCCCTTTTTGATTTTCTAATAACAAGAAGAAAAATTTCATTTTGGTACTAGTAGGCCTTTAACATCTTTCCATTCTTGTTTAAACAGGAGACATGTTCTCAGGGACTAAGCTCTAGGGAACATTATTTAGCTCATTTGTCACTTAACAATAAGGATACATTCTGAGAAATGCGCTGTGGGTGACTTTGTTGTTGTATGAAGATCATGGAGTGTATTTACAGAAACCAAGATGGTAGAGCCTACTATACACCTAGGCTCTATGGTATAGCCTATTGCTCTGAGGCTACAAACCTATACAGCGGGTTACCATAAAGAATACTACAGGCCAATGCAACATAATAGTAAGCATTTGTGTATCTAAACATATCTAAACATACAAAAGGTACTGTAAAAATACAGTGTTATAATCTTCTGGAATCACTATTGTATATGCATTCCATCACTCACCAAAATGTCATTACGCAATGCATGAGTGTATTTCATCTGGTTTTTCATCCTATTTACTTTTATAGTTACCATCTATTTTAGGAAAAAACGATTTTTCTAATTTGGGCTAGTAATATAAAAATTTCCTTTTAAAATTATTTATTTAAAACACAAAACTGAGGTGACTTAAAAACAGTAGGTAAATAATAAAGTCATGTGTATATACGGAACGATGATACTCAAATGAATCAAATTTGGCAAGCTGCGTTCTAATCACCTTGGACTCCGTATGGTCTTTATGTCTCCATCACTGCTCCAACAACGAAGATCTAAAGTAGCTGTTCACCTTGGGATGGACCTCACAGAGCCCTCCCCTAGGAGACACAGCAACCTGAGACAACAGTCAATCAAACAAATCTAAACGGAATCTTCAGTGTCCTGGTGAGCAACTTAAATGCAAATGCAAAAACTCCATTTTCCAAAATCTGCCATCGATTTTATATTCTTATTGAGAAAAATGCCTAGAACTGTCCCTTCATTTGACTCTCCACTATTAAGCTAATTTAGAAATAAATACTAAGCCAACACAGTGATGAATTTATGGGTGTAAGAAGTAAGAGAAATGATAAATTTAGAAGCCAAAATCAGCGAGAAATTCCATGAAGTCCTACAAATTCTTTTGGATGATCATAATTTTAATTCCATTATAAGCAAATGATAGATCTCACACTAAATTCAGCAACAGCTTGCATTATCTAAATTAGCTACTCAAAGTTCTTGAACTAACTTGTAAAGGTAGTATTAGTTGCTAATAGATGACATTTAATTTCTGACTTTGAGAACTCAAGATAAAAAAAAAAGGGCTAAAACAGAGCTGAGGTTCCTTAAGTGGCTGCTAATAACCTATGTCATTGAATAGTTACTAAAAATACTGATTAACTACATAAGAGATTAATTTTTGTGTGCTTAACCAAACACAACTTGATTGTCACAGTACAATATTTAAAAATAAAATAATAAAATAAAATCTATACTGAAGTCATCAACATAGATCCTCATTTTCTTCCTTTTTTTTTTTTATGAAGAATTCCTTAGTCCGCTGGCCTCTACAAGCAGGTACAAACACTGACAGAACCATAATTTAAAAGGAAGAGAGACGCTAGGCAGAATTTTTTTCATTCTTAATAATTCACTTTACCTGAATCTTTTGTTTCTCTTTCTTCCTCTAATTTTGTTGGCTTCTAGTCAATTCACAATAATTAAGACTGATGTTGAGGCCAAGAGGGAACAGGCAAAAAGTAAAACTCATTCATCAATCTAACTCAATAACTCTCACCTCTCATATCATGACACAGCCACCAGAAGCTACTGCAACAACTTCCTTAATAGCTCAGAACAACAAGAATACCTAATAACAGACATGCTTCAACGCCAGAGTCACGGCAGTAATTTTTTCTATTTTTAAATGTCACGCTAATGTTGAAATGCTAACTGTGAAATTCTTTACCTCACATGGGTGCCATTGTTTAATACAGTAACTCCTACAAATATACTTTGAGCTTCCTGTAAAGTGACATGTAAATAAAGCATTACTGCCATAACATCTCCCTTAATGATTTAGAAAAGGCAGTAAATAGCAAGCTGATGGAATCACAGATGGTACTAAATTGAGACGTGTTGCAAACATCAGTAAAGGCAGAACAAATTATGCAAAAACGACCTAAAGTGCTTAAAATAAGACCAAAACATTTCTAACATTATGAGAAAAAGAAAATGAAATTTTTAAAGAGTGGCCAAAATATGCTGTCCAGCATAGATGCTACAACCAACATGTAAAAAACATGCCAGCCAGAATTATTTTCATTTCTTTGAAATCAGCTAACATGCTAATGTGCTCTGAAGAGGGATTGGTAATCAAATAAATATAACACATAATAAACAGGAATAAAAAATCACTAGGATTTCATTAAAAAGTACCAATGAAAAGTTCAGGCTGGTATGTCTGTAATTTTGAAAGAACACAGAGTTCCATTTAGGAAGAGTATTCCAAGTAAACCCGTTTCATCCTAAGCATTTTTATAAGCCTAAATTTGCCTCCCAGTTGGGCAGAGCCATCTGTCTGGGCAGGTTTTGCATATGGACTGAAACAGAAAGAAGGCATCTTATGGGGCTTGTGCTTGGGGTTGAAGGTGGCTTTGAGTTTGTCCTCTACTTCCCTTGGTGACTAATGGGACACATGTGAGATATGTGGTCAAAAATACAGTCTGTAACGGTAGAGACAGACTAAAGCAGACATTGACATTACTACTATCGTGCCTCTCTCTTTTATGCTCTCACCTGTACCTTTTGCAAAATTTAGCCTCATGTTTAATATCAAAACATTCTAATGTCAAAGCATATGTATTCTCTCTTGGCTCCCACTATACCTATTGGTTGTTTCATTTGTTCAGGTGACAGACGATAGTTGCTGAATATGAGGTCTTGATCAATCCAGCTTGGCTTTCTCTTTTTCAGGAGCCAGGCTCATTCAACCGTTCTTACCCGTTCAACCAAATTCTCTACTCACTGAAGTCTGACACATGAAATCTTACTGGAAAACAGTCTCTCAATGTTGTTGTGGATCTGAGAACATATCATCTAACTTTATTACCCTGAGGAATTTATTTACACAGAAAATTGTTTTACAAGTGATCAAAAAGAAAAATACTTTGATGTATCTGTCAGAGTATCCCTGGACCCTAAAAATGGGTCTAGATTCAGTAACTGAAAATAAACTGATTGAACACTATCATTTATTTCTTTTTCAAACAAAGAATAAGACTAGGTAATCAGCCTAGGTCTGGGATGGCACCCCATAAAGTCAGGCACCGAGGTTCCATCTACCTGGTTGCTTTGCCATCCTCAGCATGCAGCTCCCATCAAACAGTCCAAAATGGCTGCCCGCATTCTGTTGCACCACACTGCAGCCCATTGGCCAGAACCTAGTCACATGGCTGTGCCTAGCTGCAAGCCAACTAGAAAACAAGGTCTTCATCCCAGGAATCTATGTGCCCAGGTAAAAAGTAGGGATTCTGTTACATCTTTTACTGGATTAAAAAAGAGAGACTAGATAGTGGAGGACGATTAGCAGTCTCTGCTTCAACTAAGAATCATATTTTAATATTCAAAGCTTGCTAAATTTAAAGATTCTTTCAGCATTCATTTGGTTAACAAAATATACATTGATCCTTGTTTATTCAACATAGTTTGAGTTTGAGATCTGAACAAAACTTCCTAATTTTTCCTTTAACTTTTAAAGAATTCTGCTTCATGGTTTTACAGTTTGTTTCCTGTAAGGATGTCATTGCTGCTATCACAAAATGTAAAACATTTATGAAATTATAAAAAGTAACCTTTAAGGCTTTCCCTTTTTCCATGCAGGCCTTTACTTTTTAAAAGATAGAATTTCAGGACCAGTTAAAATAATTACTTTAGAAAGGAACAGTTTAAACATTTTAGTCACATAAACAGTTTTATGTCTATCTCTTCACATTTTAAAAGTACATAATTAACATACATAGACTGTGCTTCATATATATTGAAAGAGATTTATTGTAAGGAATTGGCTCACTTGACCTCCAGAGTCTACAGTGTGAGCCAGCAGGCTAGAGACCCAGGAGAGGTGATGGAGTCCTTTGGAGATTTCTCTCTTGCTCAGCATATCTTTTTATTCTTTTCAGTCCTTCAACTGATGGGATGAGGCCCACCCCCATTATGGAGGAGAATCCACTTAAACTTCACTAACTTAGATATTCATCTCACCCAAATACCCAAAACACCCTCCAAGCTGACATATAAAATTAACCATGGCTGGGTGTGGTGGCTCACACCTATAATCCCAACATTTTGGGAGGCCATGGTGGTGGATCACTTTAGCCCAGGAGTTCAAGACCAGCCTGGGCAAAATGGCAAAACCCTGTCTCTACAAAAAATACAGAAATTAGCCAGGCATGGTGGCACATGCCTGTAGTCTCAGCCACTCAGGAGGCTGAATAGGGAAAATCACCTGAATGAGAAGTTGAGACTGCAGAGAGCTATGATCTCACCACTGCACTCTAGACTGGGCATCAGAGTAAGACCCTGTTTCAAAAAAATAAAAATTGACAATCATCACACCCCTCTTTAAGGGGGAGTGGACCAGGTACATTTTGCTTAACAAATGACTCATGGACATTGCAATTATTAACCAGGAACATTCATTAATTGTGTTAATCATTATTATGTAATTACTAACAATAACTCCACAAGTCTCTTTTGCATATTTCTTGAAACTACAAAAAGTACTGCAATAATAGAAAAGCTAAATTCGGAAAACATAACTAGGGGAAACATAACGGGAAGGAACACCACAACACTGTAACATTCAGAAGGGATTTTCCTCGGGTATAATAGAGAGGATTACGGTTTCCTCTGAGCCTCAGTCTAAAAGTTACTTCTGAAGGCGTCAAGCCGTGACCTGAATTGTGCCTAAAACTGTTTGTGTGTTTTTTAAGAAGGTCATATCAAACATTTATGATCAGCTTGAATAGAAACATTTTCTGTTTTTCTAGACTATTTTCATAGTAAACAATGAGGCTATTTGAATAACATTTCTAAGAAATGTGCTTAAATAACAGGAAACCCCATGCCAACTTTGGGAAATACAGTACAAATGGGAAACTCCCATCCCTAGCAACATGGGAAATGCAATGGCTCTGGTGGTATCAGCTGCTCTAAAGAGCATGTTATGGAATTTCACTCTACAATCACAGTGGGCCCTAGAATAACTGAGTACTGAGCAGGCCTGAAGGGAGGTATGCCATCGCTGCCTGAAATAAGGTTTCTAGGATACGCAGAGGTTTCTTAAATATCCACAGAGATGGAAATTAGTCTTCTACACACCTTTATCTGTTGGGCCTGATAAAAACCAAAAGAAATTCCAAGATTCATTCTTGCCTTGTCAATATCTAAGGGGATATTTACATTTAGTATTAGCAAATATTGCAAAGTACTCTAAAGCATCAGGAAGAATCAGTCCACCATCCAATTTCTCTGCATTTAAACAACTGTCATGAAACCAACCGGGACAGTCAATAGTCAACAATATTTCAGGTGAACACAGACTTTTTTTTTTTTTTTTTTTTTGAGGCAGGGTTTCCCTCTGTCCCCCAGGCTGGAGTGCAGTGGCATGATCATGGCTCACTGCAGCCTTGACCTCCAGGGCTCAAATGAGCCTCACACCTCAGCCTCCAGAGTAGCTGGAAGTACAAGAATGCACCACCATAAAAAATTTATTTTTTTCATTATGTTGCCCAGGCTGTTCTTGAACTCCTGGGCTAATCTTCCTGCTTCGGCCTCCCAAAGTGCTGGGATTACAAGCATGAGCCACCGCACCCAGCCTAGACTGCCTCTTTAACACCCCCAATCATTTGTCTTCTTTCTGAACAGCTACTCAATTCAAATGTTCAAAGAGCAAATACAGGTCTTTAACTTCTCAATTGAGAAATTACTTTTTTCAGCTTCTTTGCCATATATAAATGACAACATGCACCAGAACATGTTCCTGAAGGGTAGTAAAGAACATATCAAAAGGCTTTTGCTGGAAATAGAATGGAAACCAAAACCTAAAAACCAATCAACTACAGAGAATTTTTTTCTTTTAGCTTACAAGAAGAAATTTCTCGTCAGTTCTCAGATAAGTATGCAAAAATAGCTCATAGGTGTCTCACACCAGTAGAATAGTGAGCTCTTACATCATAATGTTTCCTCTGGATTCTCCATGGACTCAGTCGCCTATTAATAATACCTGACAGCCCCTTATTGGCTACCTTTTTAAAAGAATCTTCTAAAAACACGGCAGCTAAAAGATCATTTATTCATTACCTGACACAGGTGTCAGCAGTATAGGCATTAGAGATGTTGGAATAATTCAGCTGATTTTCCTAATATTTTCATCATAAATTGGACCTCTCCCAACTCCAGAGAGTAATGGCTTCTCACCCAGACTATGGGAACATACAAGGAAGTTTACAATCCCAGCTCAAAAGAGATTAGATGCTAATAAATATGCATACCCTTACCAAATTAGGAGCAAATGAATAATGAAAATAAAGAATATATATCATGTTGTCCTATACTATTAATTAGGCTTTTAGAGTCCAAGAATGGTCAATGTCCCACGTTCAAGTGGGAAAGAACATTTTACCCTTCCTCTTCCACTTTACATTCCACTGAGCGGTTACAGTGCTTGCTGCTGCCTTACCATCTCTCCACAGGGTTTCATCTCTATCCTTCACATCTCCTTGCTCCATTCTGGGTTTCATGTTTTCCTTTGTATCTAAGAGCATTCCTCTCTCCATTCCCTCCCCTTTCGGCTGTCCTGTACCCTCTTCTCTCCATCTCCCTTCCTCCCTCCCTTTTTTTTTTGACTTTAAAAAAGAGTTTAATGTAAATGTTTTCCATTAAAATGAGAGGAGGAAGAGTCCAGAATCATTAGATCATTCGCTCTTAATGTTTTTCTGAAACATGACCTGTTTTGTGACCCTATTCCCTAAGAGATGGATGAAAACATATAATCTCTGATTGTATTTTTCTTTCAATTTTCATAGGTTTTGGGGGAACAAGTTGTGTGTGGTTACATAAGTAAGTTCTTTAGTGGTGACTTGTGAGATTTTGGTACCCCCATTACCCAAGCAGTATATAATGATCCCAATTTGTAGCCCTTTATCCCTCATCCCCTTTCTACCCCTTCTCCTCAAGTCCTCAAAGTCCATTCTCTCTCCCTCTTTACCCCATGTCTCTGACCTGGCCATAATCTGGACCCAAAGACGTTTACTGTTAATGTGTTTGTTCTTGGTTTTCAGGGGAAAGCATGTTGTGTGTATTTAAATAGAGCATCATAGCCATGTTATTTTTTAAAGTATTTAACTGAGAGTCTCCTCTTCTCTTTTGAGTTCATTTCCCTCCGGCTTGAACATGTATTCTAGTCCACTAAGCAATACCAAAGAATATTTAAATGAGCAAAACTATTTAAGTGAGCAAAAATAGTATGAGGAATCTCTGTGCGATGGGTGCAGGATTTTTCATTCTCGGAGTAAATCTTGGTTAAGTGACTGCAGATCTACTGTCAATGCTTTCTGCAATTCTTCTCCCAGTTAACTAAGCCCTCTCTCACAATTTACTGCTCTCTCAGGACACCTTTTTTTTTTTTTTAGATTGACAACTATGAAGGGCTCCTTTCTCTATTTTCCATGAGAGGATTTTATTTAAGTTCATAAATTTGGGATTTTTCTCTTTCTGATAATAATTACTGTTATGTAAAAATGCAACTTTTTGAAGAAAAAAATCCAAATGTTCACCAAAATCTAATAACTGGCATTAAAAGAACAGTCCCATTTTAAAATAAGTTGATATTGAGATGGATGTAAAGCAAAGAAAAAATTAATTTGAGGTTACTTTCCACATGAGGTCAAGAAAGAACCCTTCATTTTCTGAAGCAATTGACAAAACAGCTATAAAATTTCAGACAAAGGAGAGACTATAAAATACAATGGAATTTTATGCCACTCGAAAAGAAAAGATCAGATACTGCACAGAGAGAAGATGCTGGATGAGAAGTTTTCATCCAGACTCCTCTCGCAGCCTCTGTCAGCCTCCTAGACAAATAGACTCAGGCCCATAAGGCCTTGGAGGCCACCAAAGCAGAATTTGATTTATTTTAGTTTTAAGCAAAAAATAAGAACCTGACATCTTAAATACTGCTATAACTGGTAAATTCAAGCTCAGAAGATTTGATTAGGCCATGTCTTATGTGTCTTCTCAGCTCTTTGCTCTTTTCTTTCTGCCTTATTCCCAATTCCCCAAAAATAAAGCAGAAGAGAGACTGTGACTTTTTAATCATAACGCCTTGAAGTTATGTTCTGAAAGACCATGGTTAATATTAGTAAAAGAAAAGCTTGGGATGAGTGTAGATGTTCTGCTCTAGTATAAATGGAAGGCTTAAACTATTTTGCTAGCCCTAATAGAATCAGTCATCACCCATTTCAAGATGAAACCCTAGACAAAGCTCAGAACCTAAACAGCCTCCAGAATTCAGAAAAGACAAAAGGGAGAAATGAGAGCAGTCAAAGAGAGATCAGACTTCCATCGGAGGCAGACTTGGTATTAGCTAAAAGGCAACTTTATAGGAATCATAAAAAATAGTTTATAACATTTTCTAGAGTCAGGGCACCTGTACAATTGTCTCAGAGTAGTATTTTTTCCTTTCCATGCATGCTTGAAGAGCTCAGAAGTCAGGAGCATGTTATTATACATTAAAATATTTAAAATATGGTATATATCAGACACTAGGAGAAGCACTTTTGCTTATTTAAAAATGCTACTATAGTAGTTCAAACAAAAGGCACAAAAAATGGAGAGATTTCCAATAAGTTGATCAGCGGTAACCTCAGGAATAAAATGATGTTTGAGACTTTGAAGAAAAGGCAAGATTTAAGAGAATTCAAAGAGAAGATGCCCTTAGTTGAAGAAATGGCACATCTGAAAGAACAAGAACAACAACAACAACAACAAACTGAATAGTTAGGAATTAAGTAGTTCATCTTGTCAAGCACAGGACATTTGTAACAAGCTAAATTTTACACACTCTGAAATGAGGTTCTGGACATACTGCCAATACCAGATGGGAGTAGAGATTCAACATGAGAATCAGTGTGGTGAAGGAACAGATAGAGAAATCTAAGAGTTACCTAAGGGGAAAGATAAAAGAGTTTGGGCCAAAAACTTAGAAAACCTTCCATGCAGCCTTGAGAGAGAGCGAGAGACAGAGAGAGAGAGAGAGAGAAGAAGGAGGAGGAGGAGGAGGAGGAAGAGGAGGAAAGGGAGGGGAGGGGAGGAGGAGATGAGCCAGTTCCATTGGGTCACCAGGCAAGTTTTGTCAGAAGATATAAAATTGTAGCTGAGTCTTAAAGACTGAGAACACAGATTAGTAGATAATATGGTTTGGATCTGTGTCTTTCTCCACTAAATCTCATTATTGTAATCCCCAGTGTTGGAGGTAGGGTCTGGTGGGAGGTGATTAAATCATGGGGGCAGATTTCTCCTAAGTGGTTTAAAACCATTCCCGTGGTACTGTCCTCGCGACAGTGAAGGAGTCCTTGTGAGATAGGGTTGGTTAAAAGTGTGTAGCACCGCCCCCTCCCGCCATCTCTCTCTAGCTCCTGCTTTCACCATGTGAAGTGCCTGCTCCCCCTTCGCCTTCTGCTATAATGATGTTTCCTGAGGCCTCCCCAGAAGCCCAGCAGATGCCAGGCTCATGCTTCCTGTACAGCATGAAGAACCATGAGCCAATTAAACCTTTTTTTGTTTATAAATTGCTCAGTCTCAGGTATTTCTTTGTAGCAATGCAAGAACTGACTAATACAGTAGAGAAGAAAACAGAGGGTGTAATAGAAGAGCACTCTGATGTGCTTTAATAAATGAAAGCCAAAAGCACAGGTAGTTGGGAGGACACCAATAACTGACCAAAACCAGAACAAGCAACTTTACCTGATACTGGCAAGAGATAGATTTACAAAGAATTAGGCTGAGGTGCAGAGATCCATGATTCTTACTAAGAAATCTACATTTTATCCAAAAGGCAATGTGGAGCTACTGAAAATTTTTCAGCAGTGAGGTGACTGGACAGAGTTTCAGGGCTAACTGCTGACCTAAAACACTAATGAACTATACCCCAGATAGTGGCCCCCAACTTGTTTAGTTTTCTACTAAAATCTTGGACAGTATATCTACAATTTCTCCTCTAAAATACCCCAAAGCATTTGCAAGTAATGCCACCATTTCTTTCCTCGGGCCTTATTCTGCTTCGCTGATGAGAAAAAAGATTGGTTACACAGTAGGAGAGAGCTGACCACTGATGCGTAAGAGAGATTATGTGCCAGATTGTTTGAGAGCCTGTGTCTCTATACTTAGTAGCTTAGTGGGAAAGGTCCCTGTGAAAAGATTTCCTTTCTGAAGAAGAGACTGGAAAAGTGATCTCCCACATATCTTCTTCCTGCTCTCTTCCCACACCTTTATTCATTTCTGTCTACCCCTTTACTAGTCACCATGCCTGCAGTATAATGGAGAAGAAAAGGAAGTTTCTAGAACTAAAGCCCATACTCTTCTTAAAAGATCTCGTAGGCTTGCAGAATATAATAAAGAGGAAGGTACCTTTCTTTAGTTAACAAACTCTTATAGACCATTTTCTATGTGATGGGTAATGAAACGCACAGACATACAAATATACTCACACATACTATATATATATATATATAATTTAACCCTCAAAACAACCTGATGAAATAGGTCTTACTATTAACCCCATTTTACAGGTGAGGAAACCGGGGCAATACAGAGTTAAGTGACTTGCCTAAAGTATGTAGGTTTAGGGCTGAGATAAAACCAGGCAACCTATCCCAGAATCCACACTTTTAAATACTGCCTGTGCTGCATCTTTATCCTCATTCTGCTTTTGGTCCTTAAAACATGACTTCTAGTGAGCCCTTTGAGAGGACTGGGAGGAACAGAGATGGAAAGGACATAATATGGAGACTCTTAGGCTTCCTGGCCATAGGACTAGCAAAGTCTTACTCTTAACCCATTTATGCCTGAGGCTATAATTTTTTGAATTTTTGCAATCAGACCTTGACAATGACCTTGAGCAGCAGGATATAAATAACTCCCACATGCTTAGCATTCCAATAATGAAATACTAGGTATATATGGGTTTTAATCGCTATATACACAAGAACCAATTTTCTGAAAAACTTAAACTTCAATGAAGAAGTGAATTTGATGTGAATTGACACTGACAACTGTAAGAACATCCCCACACACCTTTTTTTTAACTGAAATTCTATACTTAGTTCGTTCAGAATTTCCCATTAGCACATGCTGAAAAAAACTTATCATCATTTAGATTTTTAATCTTATCTGGAAATGTTGCTCTTAATAGAAGGAACATTTCAAACAGTTCATGGAGAATGGAAATAGGGGTAGAGAATAGAAATGGCTATTGACATTGCTGTTAAGAGAAGTTTTGCCAATAGCAAGGGACAGTATTGTTTTCAGTAATCATATAAATTGCTCTTTGCATACAGTAAACACTGGAACATTTCCTAAATGTCACTGAAAGACTGAAAATTTTTAAATAAAAGTAATTCAAAAACTAGAGTAACGTAGGACCATTTAGTATATAAACAGCTCTGTACACTTATAACATCTTCACAGATTTATAGTAGTAAAGATGATTTTAATGATCATGAATATTATGTATAACACCTAAGTAACTAATAGCAATTTGAAGCCAAATCCACTCATAAGAAAGCTGATGGATGAGGATATATACAACAATATGGACTTTTGCTTCTCGACAAACTGGGGTAACAGGAATCAGATTTACCTTTTCATCTGAAATAACAACAGCCACAGAAACAAAAACAGACCAGATCTCTGATGTAAATCTATAGTTTTTAAGACAATGACATCAGGCAACAAAAGACAGTAACATCCAAAAAATAAAAAATATACAAAGCAGGCCCTACATTTAACTCAGCTTACTGCCATGAGTGATTCTATGCCACAGCACAATGTGGAGTGGAGTAGCTGTAGCAGAGCCAGTGGTAATATCAGATGGAAATATGGATCTACATAAAGGAATGAGGAACACCAGAAATGATAGCTATATTGGTAAATAGATAAGATCATTTTCTTATTATCTATATATCTTTCAAAGATAGTTGTCTGTTTAAGCAAAAATAAAAATATATAATGGGGTTTACAACAAAGATATAAATAAAATGTACAGTAACAGTATTATAAATGTCTAAAGGGGAAAATTAGAAGTATACTATGGTAAGGTTCATATATTACCCATGAAGGGATATAGCACTTGAAAGCAGACTTTGATGGGATAGCTGTAGAGTATAAAACCTGAAGCAGTGTTTTTCAACCTTAGCACTTTTGACATTTTTGGCCAGATAATTCTTTGTCTTGGGGAGCTGTTAGTTTCACTGTAGGATATTTAGTAGCATCCCTGGACTCTACTCACTAGATGCCAGCGGCATCTCCCCAGCTGCAAAAATTAGAAATGTTCTCAGACATCACCAAATGATCCCTGGAGGATAAAACTGCTCCTGAAGAAGAATAACTAAAGTGACCACTAAAATAACAAAACAAAGAGTCATAGCTAATAAACAAAGATGACATAATAATACCATAAAAAAACTAAATTAATTAAAAAGAGGGCAGATACAAAGGAAAAGGAAAAGAAAGAAAACATAGGACTTACATAATGAAACAAATAGGATAATGATTATAATAGACTTCGACTGAATCGTATCAATAATTATATTAAATATAAATGTCCTAAATACTCTCAATTAGGCCAGGAGTGGTGACTCATGCCTGTAATCCCAGCACTTTGGGAGGCTGAGCGGGTGGATCACGAGGTCAAGAGATGGAGACCATACTGGCCAACATGGTGAAACCTCATTTCTACTAAAAATATAAAAATTAGCTGGGCGTGGTGGCATGCGCCTGTAGCTGCAGCTATTTGGAAGGCTGAGGCAGGAGAATCGCTTGAACCTGGGAGGCAGAGGTTGCTGTGAGCGCAGATCATGCCACTGCACTCCATCCTGGAGACATAGCGAGACTCTGTCAAAACAAGCAAACAAGCAAGCAAACAAAACCTCCCAATTAAAAGGTAGAAATTGTCAGATTGGGTAAAATAAAAGGTCCCAATTATAGGTTGCCCACAAGAAATGAAATTTAAATTTAAAGACATAATGTGTTTAAAAAGTTATGAAAAAAGATATATCATGCTAATACTAATCCAAAGAAAGCTGAAGTGTCTATCTTAACATTAGACAAAGTAGATTGCAGAATAGTGAATAGTATGAGGGAAAAAGAAAGTTATTTCAAAATAATAATGTGGACATGCACCAAAAGGACATTATAATCCTAAATATTGTTATGAGTCTAATAACAGAGCTTCAACATATATGAAGCAAAACCTCATAGAATTGTAAGGAGAAATAGACAAACCACAATTATAGCCAGAGGTTTCAACAACTCTTTCCCAATAACTGGTAGAATAAATAGACAGAAATCCAATAAAAGTATAGAAGGCTTGAACAACACAACTTGACCCGAGATTTGTTGAACATTATATCCAACACTTCTTGACAAGTGCACACACAACATTTACCAAAACAGAACAATACTCTAAGCCATAAAACGAGCATCAATGTATTTAAAGGGATCCATATTGTACCAAGGATATTGTCTAATCACAATAGAACTAAATTAGAAATTAACAACAAAAAGATCTCTTGAAGATCATAAATATTTAGAAACTAAATGGTATACTTTACATAAACCATAAGTCAAAGAATAAAACAATCAGCATTAGGAAGGATTTTAAACAATAAAAATGAAAACATAAAAATTTGTGGGATACCACTCAAGTAGTGTTTAGAGGAAAATTGATAGCATTAAATGTCTATGATAGAAAAGCAAAAGGATCTCAAATCCCCTCAGCTGCCACATTTGTAAATTTAAAAAAGAAGAGCAAGTTAAACACAATGCAAGCAGAAAAAAGAGAACAACAAAGAGCAGATGGGAAATCAATAAAATAGAAAACTGAAAAATAGTAGGGAAAATCAATGAAACCAAAGGCTAGTTTTCTGAGACTAACAATAAAATTGATAAACCTCTAGTTAGATCAGACGGAACAGAAAAAAAAAGAGAGAGAGAAGACACAAATTTCTAATGTCGGAGTAAGAGAGGTGACTTCCAAGGAGAAATATTTTTATATTTTTACAGTTAGGGATTTCTGAGCAAATACATTTGGAACTTTTGTCAAGAAACAAATCTTGGCAGTTAAAGGGTGATTCAATACTGAGAGACATCCAGAAAGATCTACCTCTTCAAACATTATGTGTCTACATTTCAAAGAGGGATGAGACACAGAGCCATAGGGATATTTCAGAGGTTGTAAACACAAAGACTTATCTTCCTCCTGGAGATATTTCTTTATATTCCAAAGGGTAATAACCCAGTAATCTTTCCCTTTCCTCCTTGGGTGAATTTATTTAAATTGAGAAGCTTACATTTCTCTCTTTCTCTCCTTCTTTCAGGAGTAGAGTCAAGATTTACATAAATTCCTAGATTTCAATTTTTATAGTTTGTCACCTATAGTTTAGATGCCAGTACAAGTTGGGGGACTTCATCTTCTGGGAAAGAGGAAAGATTGAGGAAATGAGAATCTATGCAGTTATTGCTGCAATAACATGAATAAACATAGATATTTAAAACTTATCACTGACATTATTACATATTCTATAAATATTAATAGAGTAATAGGGAATACCAATGACATTCTCAATCAAAATTGACAACTTAGAAGATACAAATTCCTTAAAAGATGCAAACTCCCAAAACTGACTTCAAAGAGAAATAAATAACCCAAATAGCTTTATAGCTAGTAAATAAATTGAATTTGCCAAAAACTCTTCCACACAAAAAAATTCAAGGCCCAAACAGCTTCACCAGTAAACTCTACCAACATTAAAGATGAAAAATATGATTTCTACGCAAACTCTTCCAAAAACTTTGAGAAGGAAGAAATATTTTCCAACTAATTCTGTGTAGCCTTTATTTCCCTGACAAGGGTATAATTGCAAGAAAACTATAGACCAGTATCTCTCACAAGCATAGATTCAAAATTTAAAACAAAATTTTAGCAATATACAAACAATATATAAAATTAATATATCAGCCAGTGTTTTCCTCAGAAATGCAAGACTGATTTAACATTAATTTCAAACACCAATGTAATTCACTATATTAACAAACTCAAACCACTTGACAAAAATTCAACATTTATTTCTGATAAAAACTCTCACCAAATAATAAAAAGAAACTCCCTCAATTTCATAAAAGGCATTATAAAAACCAATAGCTAACACCACAATGAAGAAAGACTACATGCTTTTTTCTTCAGATTAGCAAAAAGAAAAGGAGGTTCATTCTTATCACTTCTATTCAGTATTTTTCTGGAAGTTTAAACCAGCACAGTAAGGAAAGCAAAAGAAATAAAAGGCCTCTAGATTAGAAAGGAAGAAGTAGGAATCTTTTTTTTTTC
Source organism: Cacajao melanocephalus (assembly GCA_963573385.1). Lineage (NCBI taxonomy): Eukaryota > Metazoa > Chordata > Mammalia > Primates > Pitheciidae > Cacajao > Cacajao melanocephalus. The sequence continues at coordinate 41,470 of CAUYLG010034311.1, forward strand.
TTGCCTTACTATGCTGGCTTAAACTTCCAGAAAAATGCACATCATGCAGGTGTACCCTTGAACTTAAAAGTTAGACATTTTTAAGTATATTGTGCAGTAATAATGAAATTGTAACTGTATCACATTGTGATAATTCTTCCATATTGTCATTTAATAAATACTTATTGCTCATTCACCAAAAAAAGGAAGAAGCAAAACTGTCTTTATTCACAGATGACATAATCATCTTTGTGGAAAATCCAATGACTCTATAAAAAAGCCACTAAAGGCCGGGCACAATGGCTCACGCCTGTAATCCCAGCACTTTGGGAGGCTGAGGCTGGCGGATTACCTGAGGTTGGGAGTTCCAGACCAGCCTGAGCAATATGGAGAAACCCCTTCTCTACTACTAAAAATACAAAATCAGCTGGGCGTGGTGGCACATGCCTGTAATCCCAGCTACTCCTCAGGCTGAGGAGAATCGCTTGAATCCAGGAGGCAGAGGTTGCGGTGAGCCGACGTCGAGCCATTGCACTCTAGCCTGGACAACAAGAGCGAAACTCTGTCCCAAGAAACAAAAAAAAAGCCACTAAACCTAATAAATGAGTTTGGTAAGGTTTCAGGATACAATGTCAATATACAAAAATCTATTGCAATCTTCAAATACAAGCAACAAACAATGGAAAGCTGAAATTCACAATTTTTTGCCTCCTTTTCTAATTTAAAGAGTTCAATCCAGAAGGATTGCTGTGACCAAGGTACCGTGAGAGCTTTGTTATTTAATTTGTGCACTGCATCAGAATCTTATGAGGAGTTTATTAAACATGAAGATATATGCATCCCACTCCAACCACCCTATGGTAAGCAGAATTTGAAGACGCCCCCATGATACCTACTCCCTGCTGTTTCTCCCATGATTATAAGACATAGCAAAACTGGATTTTTCACATGTAATTAACATTACTCATCATTTGACTTTAAGATAGAGAGATTACCCACATGGGTCTAGCCTAGTGAGATGAACCCTTAAAAAGCAGACTTTCTCCATCTAGTTGCACGAAGGGAAGTCAGAGGGATTCAAACGTGAGAGAGACTTGATGTGAGAGAGGTTTTTTGCTGCTGATACAGGAGGACCATGTAAGAAGGACCTGAGAATGGCTTCTGGAGCTGCGAATGGTCCCTAGTCAACAGCTAGCAAGGCCTCAGTTCTACAACCATAAGGAAGTAAATTCTACAAACATCTGTAGTGAGCATGGAAGCAGATTGTTGCCAAGAACCTTCAAATAAAAGGCCAGTGCAACTCATGCCTTGATCTCAACCTTGTAAGACCTAAGTAGAGAAACCTAGTTGAGGCTACTTGAACTTATGTAGATACAGAAAACTAATACACCTACTGAAGCAACATTTATGAAAAGTGTTACCCAAGAATATGTATGTTCCCAATTAATTTTAAACACAGTAAAGTTTAAGACTAACTCAACTGGAATAACATGGTCACAAAAATGGATCAGACTGGTACTTCTGAACTTGCAGATCTTTCAAAGCAGAGGAGGCCATGCTCATTTTTACCACAATGTTAATACAATTGTTAACTAATTCCTTGCTGATATTTCCTTATCAACATGATGAATAAAATGCTTTAAGGTAATTTACTGCATCTTCCAAGCTCCGAGCAAGGCTGAATTGTGTCTAGCGACTATTCATTCTGTTTTTAGAAGATTGTTAGGGAATATATACGTACAAGTTCAATAATGTTATCCAGTGTATAATACCACTTTCTTGTCTGCACGTTCTTCCTAAAAGCCATTTGAAATTCTCTTTAGTGTAATTTAATCCAGTTTTCTTTTCAGATCTTGGAAAACATAGTTAACAGCTAGCCATCTTCCTTTATGTTTTCTCCCTTATTTCCTGTGAGGACTGTCTGATAGCCATATGCCTATTCCCAGGAGATCAATTACGACTGGTCTAGATAGAAGTTTCAGATAGTCTTTGCTGATCATTGGATAAAAGGTTAGCATGCAGTTTAGTTCTGACCAAAAATACCTAAGACGAAGCCTGCTGGGTGATCATGGAAACATCCCAGAAATAGTAGATATGGGATGAGTTGTCTACTATTTGTCTCCCTCCGAAAAATCACAAAAACATTTATAAAGATGTACATAACACATCCAGGAACCCAGGATAATCAGAACTGCTGGAGTCATCCTGTGACCATGGAGGGAGACGTCACTGAATCCTGATGATGGCAGAAGAGAATTATGAAGAGTGCCTGGGTCCTTGAAGACTCTGTTGAGCAGCCAAACTGACCCTGGAACTGTCTATTTCAAAATTCCTCATGAAGTAAGCTTGAAAATGGCCTTCTTATTTAAGCCATTTTTAGTTAGGTATTCTGCTATTCCCCTATAATTCTTATAGTTGAAGCCACTTTCATATCCATTAACATTCCCAGAAAGTTTCCAGGATTGCTCAGGTATGTGGCAGTAACCTCCACTCCCTCTTTTCAGCCTATTTTTAAGCCAAAAATCCCAAAAATCTAAGGATTGGCAACCCTATAAATGGCCAGGCCATTTATAGGGTTTCCAAAGATAGCCATGGCATAGACAGTCTGGAGGAAGTAGTGTCTGCCACCACTCAGCCCCTTAACCTTTTACCAGAACCAGCAGGCACCACGTCTGAGCCAAGACTGATGTTTCCCAGAAACATTTGCGAGACTGGCTGTAAAATATTAGGTTGGTGCAAAAGTAACTGTGATTTTTGCCATTAAAAGTAATGGAGTAAGTAATAGACCATTAGGGACATGGGGTGAGTTGGAACTGTGGTATGATGGACCTCAATCCTGTACATAAAGAACTGCTTCAGTTCCTCCAGGCATGACTGAGACAGGAAGCCCCATTGTAAAGCTTCTGGGTGGCTACTCACTGGCTCCCTCAGGAGCCTTTGCTAGAAGTTACGGCTGCTGTTTCACAGCAAGAAAACAAGGTTTGAAAGGGAGAGAAAGAGTCCACTTTTTTCCCAGCAAATTGCAGTGGAACACAAGAGAAAAAACATGCTCAGTAACTCCTTTGATTCATTAATAAAATATGATGAGAAAATGTATAATTATAATACTAGGTGTTTCCCTTTGAAAATTAGTTTCCCTATCCCCTCTTTTTGCTTTATTCTGCAAAACATCTAGTGGGACTTGTAGAGATTGGAATGGGCAATTGGCAAGCTGCAAGTAGCCTAAGAAGCAGCATTTATCTCGGGTAATTACCATGGTCCAGAGCCTTGTTCTTGATTCTGCTAAGACAGAGTCTGATTCCTACAGCATGCCACACGAGATGCTGAGCCAATCTGAAAACCATAACTGACTCATAGATCTGAATATTCACATTGATAGGACCAGTACATTCTCTGCAATAGCAAATCTAAGAAAGGTCAAATCATAAAGCAAATGTAGCAGAAGCGGCATGAAATCAGAACAAGGGAAATTTGTTCATGATTCAAAATTTCAGAGGCAACAAACATCCATCGCTATGTGAGAAAGTCACAAGAATCGACGTTTCCATGCTAGTGTCCTTGGGGAGTTCTTAGGCAGCTTCTCCACAGCTTCTTTCTACCTGCAAGGTTTCAGTCTGAGCAATCATCTCTCTTCGGATTGGCATATTATTATTAATCGTTAACTATGTGAATACTTCAGTTAATTTATAGATGAATCGTACTAAATCATAAACCAAATGTAATAGAATTGAGTTTCTGTTACATTCTGGGAGAGGCATTCTGATATTTCTATCTCTCTGCTTTATATTGATGTTATATTTTTGCATGGGGGCTAACACTGTTTCCAACTTTTTTCATAACACCTCATTGTTACTCCTAAACATCATAAAAAATTATGCAGATGCCAAATCGATGTGTCACTCACATCAGAGTTCCCTTGCTCAATCCAGGCTCCAGGACCAGCCTCAGAGAGGTTGGACCACAGACACACATAGCAAAACTGCAGGAAAGGCAAAACTGCTGTCACAACCTTTATAACAGAACATGCAGCAGGAATCCTGGAATTATCCATGATCACTAGTCACCTGACACCAAGCCCCATGTTCTTTCAATTAGTCCCTAAAATCATTCCCATTCCCATCCCAACTACATTCATCATACAATTCCTGGATGACTACAGACCCCTAAGCCCTCTCTATTCCATTGCTTTCCATACTGCCACCGGAATACACATATAAGGACACTGCATATACACAGCACGTCTAACTCAGCACAAGCCTTGCTCCATATAATCTCAATTCCCTTGTATTCGCTGGGGAGAGATGAATGTCGTCCTTTTTGATTTCAGTAGACATGCAGCTATGACAAGTTTCCATCTTTCAGGGCATTTACAAAAGCTTTTTGGCTATCATGCACCTAACTGTACTCCCCAAAACAGATTTTCTCAAAAAAGGGAGAAAACTTGGTCTCAAATCTCACTGTTACACAAATGTAATATTTGGTCTTCTAAAAAAAAAAAAACATTAAAAAGGCCATTGAGCCCTCCAGTGGCAAAATGATGAAAATGTTATGATGCTCATCCAAGCACCCTGGAGAAATCTCTTGAAGACGGGCAGTAACAGAATAGACGATCTTAAATCAGTTTAGGCTGTGCAGGGTTTCAAGTTTCTAAACTTTCTGTGACCACATTTAGCCCAAAGTATGATAGTGACCATTGTCCAAGCACTCCATTTTCTGGAATAATCTCTTGCAGGTAATGACTTAATGGAAAAGTCCTCTCAGATTTATATCTGTGCTTTAAGGTTAATTTATTTTGACAGCTCTAGATTTTAATAAAGAGTTTAATTAAAGATGTTGCCACCAGACATATCTGATGACTCTAGTTCGGGGGATGAGTTATAAGACTAGTGAAAATCAAAAAAACACAAATAGTAGTCATTCCTAGAGGTCTGTAATTGAAGACTGAATGTTGAACAATGTTCTGTAATTGAACCCTGGCTTGGATTAAAAAATGTTGAATCACTTTGCTAGTTATTTTCCCTTGATTTAGATATTTTCCTGTCTTAAGTTACAGAAACTCCTGGGTACATGTTTACAAGTCTCTTCTTTGCTTTTCTAATTTCTAAAGGACTGAGAGGGTGGAAAGAGGTGAAGGTCACTTGCTTTCGATGGTTGGTTAGGACAGATGATCTCTCCTCCTATGAGTCTCTTCATTTTATTATACTACTATATCTCTCTCCACATTGCAATTGCCAAGCCAGGAGCTCAATTTATTCAATACTTTATATATAGTCTTAGAGTCTTCATTGTTTCATCCATTGAATCACGTTTACTCATTCACAACTCATCTAGCAAGTCTTTATTGAATGCCGTAAGTTTCTGCCCTAACAAAGTATAGACTCTTCATAGAGTAGAGAGTCATTTACTCACATTCACAAACAAGCTACAGGAGAAAAAACATATAAGAACCTTGAAAATAGACAACAGTAGAAATCTAATATAGGCTGAAACACGGTCAGAGAAGACCTCTGTTTTGAGAAAGCGGGGTTCAAGAAAGATCTGAAAGAGCAGGAGGAGATAATTAGGCAAAGACATGGCAAGATGTACATTTCATATGGAATGTCTGCATATCCCAGGCCCTGGGCTGGGGGGTACATATGCTGCAAGTCCCGGGACAAGCAGAAGATGAAACTGGAAGCTGTCCCTGGATTGAGGCAATAGCCCCCTTAGGATGTCTTTGCTTAAGGTATTGTCCCCATCCCCAGTCTATGCCCAACCCAGCAGCCATAGTGATTCCATTAAAATCTAGGTTAGAGGTTAGATCATGTCATTATATCATTACTTTGCTCAAAACCCTTCAATGTTTCACATTTCATACAGAGGAAAAGCCAAAAGTCCTCACAAAGGTCACAAAGTCCTACATGCTCTGCCTCCATATTATCTCTGTGGCCTCCCCTCCTTCCATTCTCCCTACTCACTCACACATCCAGGCCGCTCCACCCGCCCTCGCGTCCATAGCACACCCAAGTTCTGCCCCAGGTCAGTGTCTTTGTTCTGACTGTTCCCTCATCTGTGCTGCTGTTCCCCAGACGACACATGGCTGACTCCTTCACATTCTTTACATCTCTGTTCCAATGCTTCATGTCTTTAGCTTCCCAAGGAAGCCTAACTTGTCTACCTAATTTTAAAATGTAAACCCTTTCCTCAACCCCAGCATGCTTCATCTGCCTTACCATACTGTACTTTTCCTTTTCCCATGGCACTTTTCACCTTCTAAGACTCCACTGCTCTCCTCGGTGGCCGCGTCTATTGCCATCATTTTATCTACTGACCTCTTTCTCACGGTGCGCCTGATCTTACCCTGGCTGTGACGGAGCTCTGGAGGCACACATCCACGTGCCTGCTAGCCTGACCACTTTCAAACTCACTGACCTCAAAGCTCAACATTGTGCCTTCCTTTACCATAAACTTTACTTCCTCCTACCGTCATGCCCTTAACTGCACTGCAATTCAGTGGGTTACTGCACCGTGAAGCGTCGGTGGCCTCTTAGAACTCCCTCTCTCTTTCTTAAGTCCAGTCATCACCAATCTTAACGGACTTTACCTTTGAAACATTTCTCAGCTCTACCAGTGCCTCAGTCTGGTTCTCCGCATCTTGTCTCTTCACTATTCCAGTAACTCCCTAAATGGTCTTGCCTCGCAAATCCAACCTTCACATGGTTGCCACTCAAACCCCCAGTGAATGATACAAATTTGAGCAAGTCATTCCTCTCCTTAAAACCTTTCAGAAGAAAAAGCCTAAACTAGCCTGGTAGAGAAATCCCCCTGACCCAGCTCCTCTCCACCCTCACCATCACAATACCAGCCTCAAACTCTATGCCCCGGTAAAACTGAACCTTCTGTAATCCACCCCTCTCCCCTATATTCATCGCATACCTTCTTTACCTCATGAACTGCCACTCATCTTTTGAAACAACTCAGGAAACCTTTCCTGAGTCCCAACCGAGTTAGGGCCCATTTCTTATATGCTCCTAATGCCCTGTGTGCACCTCTGTCTAGTGGAAGCCACATTCAAAAATCCATGCTACACCAAACCTGAGGCTGAAGTTGATTTCACCACAACAGAATCAAGTTATGGACTGTAAAAGAATAACTATGAAACTTTATCAGATACATTAATTAATATTAGACTAATAACTTCATTTTATTTAAAAATTGTTTCCTCAGCCCGATTAGTCCCTAGTTTCTCCTACAGCGTCAGTCCTGCATATTACTACACGCTCTCTTGCAACTGGGGTTAGCTGGTATTTTGGGGGACATCACTTTTTGTAACATTTTCTTCTTCACATTTTACACGTTTTTTATTATGTCAAATTGAAGAAGATTTCTTAAAAATGTCATTACACATCTTTATGCAATTTTTCCTCATGAAATTTTGAGTCATAAAGTTTTCTATATGGGTTAACAATTCTACAGAGGTTAGAAATATACTATGATCTCATTTATATTTTATATAAATAAATACATACATTATAAAAGTTTAAATGCTAATACAAAGAAAAGTATTATTCTTTGTATTAGCATTTAAACTTTTATAATGTATTTATTTTTATAAAAATTCTATAATTTTTAAAGTATATTTATAGAAAACATATAATGTTCTTCATAAAGTTATCTGGTGAAAGCAGTATCTCTTAGTGTTTGTACAAGTTGTCTATTTCTATTTAATTTTTTGGAATTCAACATTCAACATAAAAAGCACATAAGGCTATTTTCATTTTGGGTTATATCTACAATGTTTACCTGCATTTAAAAGTTGTCATTCAGCTAGTAACCTTAAGTTTGAGTATCATGCCTTGCACACATAAGAGATGTAGTTGTACAGATTAGATATGATGCTAACCTGGTGTTCACACGCAAGTTCAGGGATGGCAGAAACCAAGTTAAGGTGGGCATTTGCTCTCGAGCTTTCAAAGGCTGAGGACTTCTCATGGTTTGTACAGAACAGTGAGGTCAAGCCTGAACTTCAATCCATATATGCTCTCGACAGTAATTTCTGGTCTGCTTCTGTCCCCCTCACTGCACTATGGACTTTTTAAGGGTAGATGCTTTACCTTATTTGACTAGGATACTGCTTGACAAATAGTGAATATTCAACAGACTTTTAAAGATATTCAGCAAACTGATCAAATCAGTGCAGGCTTATTTTTGTGAGTTCTTTGTTAGGTGTGCATAGGCAGGTGGATTTAAAACTTCATCATGTACACTGAGCAGTGTGCCATGTTAGGTTTAATCTAAACATTCCTCTACCTTTAGAATCTCTCATCTTCCTTTTATTATCCATATTCTTCTCATGCTTACAGCTTAAATTCTGACAAGTTAAATCCTCATATTTCCTTCTTTGTTGTCCTCTCTCTCTCTCTCCAGCCTGCTCCTTTCTTCATTTTGAGAGAGACTACATACTTAAAAATATCCTTTTATACTATAAAATTATCATATTTTATTCTAAACCAACCAGATATTCTAATTTTGGGGGTACTTTGTTTTTAAATTCATTTACTTTTATGAAACTTTATAAAGTACATACTGTATAATAAGGTGCTACTCTAGGTACTATTATAACTATTGAAATCTAGCTTTATTAGAGAAAGGAACTTTTAATTAGCCAAATATCTTCTCTATTATTATCCTTCATATTCAATAAACCCTATCCATGTGGGAAACATGCCCCCAAAACACTGATATCAGTCTTTCCACGCAAGTCAAGGTCATTCTCATGTCTCAGTATGGCGCTGCTTTGCAGGACAATGTGATATTTGTAACTCAACTTATGGTCTCTGAAATGAGGATAATGATGTTATTTTTAGAACATTAAAAAGTCTGCAGAGGAAGATAACTATACAACTCACTTCCTTTAAACCACAGCAGTTCGAAAAACACATAGACTTGGAGATCCCTCTGAATTCGCAACAGCCAGAAGTTTTAAAAATTGGTCTAGGTGATCTTACATATCAGGCCACACCTGGAGCCTCATTCTGCTAAAGCTTTTACAGTCTCAAGCCAATATTTTAGTGGAGGAAAGCATCTCAAAGACCATATTATTTTTGCATTAGGCTGTTAGCAATTTCATAACATTTATACAACATTTCTATTTGCTCAAAGTTCTCCTTCAGAGCATAGCGCCCCTGCAAACTTCTGAAGTAATTTTCCCCAATTAAATTCCTAAGAAAATTGAAATCCTTCAGATTTTATTAGCTACAAAACTCCATTTACACTGGCATTACAATCTATTTCTACCTGGCAGCAACATTCATCAAACACCTACATGCTACTGTATAGAAATGAGTCACTTCCCCTTCTGGGGGAGATTTAAAGCACAACTCTGCAAAGCAAAATAGTCTGAAAAGCTAGAAAGTTACATGCTTTCCAAAAAAGGAAACACTGAACCACAGTCTCTCACCGAGTGAAAATAGGCAAAGAAAATAAAAATATAAAGTGAGTATGAAGTTTAATGAACATCAACACCTTTATGAATCAAAACGCCTATGCAAAGACTTAGTGAGAAAAAACAAAGTCCTCAGAGAAATGCTTATCATCATTTCATTCAAATGAAGTGGTTCTCCTTATTCATTTAAAACTAACAACCTTGTAGCTATTTTTAACTAAGAAATGAATAGATTTATCTTCTAACCAACAAAAACTAAATTTATCTAGTTTGTTACATTTTTCTTTACCTTTTTTCCCTACTTATTTCTTGTGAGGCGTTACTAAAAAGGGGGAAATAAAAATACAAAGAGGAAAACTATTATCCAAACTCAGTCATTTGGAAATTTAATTGAGATTCTGAACATTTTCTAATGGTTAGTATCTTTTAAAGGTCACTGTTTGAATAAAAGCCCTCGATTACGAAATTGTGAGATGCAATAAGAGAATATTCTATTGGAAGTAATAATAGATTTTGTTTTTCCGGCCTGGTTTGTAATAGCACAAAAGTAGAAACGGCCCAAAGGTCCATTAACAGGTGAATGCATGAACAAATTGAAGTATATCTGTATATCAGAATACTCAACAAGAAAAAGGAATGAATTATTAAATGCCATGAATACATTTTAAAATTATTATATTGGTCGAAAAAAATCCAGACTTCCTAATAAAAATGATGTATACTTTATCATCTCACTTATATAAAATTCTAGAAAATGAAAATTAAATCTAGGTGACATAAGTCAGATCAGTGGTAGCCTAAGGAAGGGAATGAAGGAAGGGAAGGATTAAAGAGAGCACAAGGAAACTTTCTGGAGCCACTGAAATGTTGATTATCTTGATGTGATGATTTTACATGGATGTACATATTTCACAATTCATCAACCTGTACACTTTTAACATGTGAAGTTGTGTGATAATTATGCTGCAATAAACCTATTTTTAAAAATGATCTGCTCATAAGATGCCACCCCCACAAAAAGTCACTAAGGGTTCTGTCAAAATTAGAACTTCTACTCTTTAGGAAATGTGAATCAATAAGCAAGATGAATCCCAGCTCTAGGAGGGACACAGACATATGACATAAGACTCTCAAGACTGTGATACCAGGGAAATTTGGCTTTGTTAGACATTCATCTTTGATGATGTGATCATAACAAACTATGAAAGTAATGGATAAGTGGAATTCACAGAAAATCCCCAACTGATTTAAAATAGAAAAAAAGAGAAATATAAAATTAGAAAAATATAAAAGTTTTCAGACCCAGAACAATAGATGGCATACATCTGTGGTTTTAGAAGAAGAAAAACATATGAGGTGAGTCCAGTTAGAAGACGTGATATTTAGGTTGAGACTTAAAGGGGAGAAAGAGGTAGACATGTGAGGAAAAGGAGGAAGTGCATCCCAGAGGGAGACGTTCAGCACTTGGAAAAGAGTGATCACAGAACCTGGGGAACCACAGTATGAAGGGAGCACGGAGTCTGAGGAAGGAAGAGCTGAGAAATGAGGTAGGTAGAAGCCCGACCACAGAGGGTCTAATATGTCATGATAGAGACTTAAGACTTTGTCCTGAGAGCAACGAGGAATCAGTGACATTTTAAGAAAGCAGAAGAAAAGAAAATTCTACCTCTAGTTGGAGAACAGATTAGATAAAACTGGAGAGACAACATTTTAGTCATTCACTCAAGAGATGACAGGGACTTAAAACCAAGGTTGCTGCTCGATAAAGAGGTGAATGAGTCCAAAAATATTAAAAAGGCAAGATGGGCAGAATTTGGTGATGGATTGGAAGTGGTAAGGAGGGAAATTAAGACTAGGTTAAATAAAGAGATGAATGAATAAAGATGAGAACTAAACAAGATGACCGGCTTTCTGTCTTGGGCCACCAAGACAATGGTGATACCATTTACCATAAGAGGAAACACAGAGAGTGTTAGAAGACAGTTCTCCACTGGTGCCTCACCTTTCTGCATATTGGCACTAACTGGATGCCTGTGTCCTAGAATATCCTTTCTAGGATATTTATACGGTGCAGTTTTAAAAGAGAGAGAGTATCTTCCAACAGACCAGACAGAAGATATTTTTCATGTACAGTCTCCTAAGGATAATGCCTCCCTTTATTACAAGTAATGAAGATGAGCAAAGGGCACATTTATTTGTAGCCTATTATGAAATGTTGAGTTCCCTAAGCTCAAGTTTTCTGTGTGACTCAGGCAAACAGCAACTACCTGAGTCACTCTGCACTGCCCCATGGGACTTGGGGGCTGAGGGAACTAACATGAATGTGAAGCTCATGTTGTTACTATGTCATGAATCATAAAGTCCTTTGTCTCTAATCCAGGGACCTCGTGTTGCGTGTCAGTATCCATGAAACTGTGGTGGCTAACTGGTTAGCTTGCAAGTATAACAACATTTCAGACCCTTCACAGTTTTTGACAGAGGAGAGGAGAGGAGAGGGTTTTTATTTTTAGCATAATGTAAAAAAAATAAGACTTAGAGTCAGGCTGATATAAGTTTGAATTTTGGTCCATCCACATCCTAGCTGGGCATCTGTATGCTACTTATTTAACTTTTGGGTTTCTTTTCCTCCTCTATAAAAATGAATATAATGATATATAAATGGAAGTGTTCTTGAGTACAATTTAAACAGAGTAACTTATGTGAAATGCCTAGAATACTTAGCACAAAAATGCTTTCCTTTTTAATGATATTTGCATTTTCTACTTTTTCCTTATAGCTTTATGATTATATTTTTAAAGCTCACATATATGTCTTAACCCTACTAATAGGTAGGCTTATATGGACAATGATGAATCTTCTCAGTATGTAGTGTATGAGCTACTGACAAATATCTGTTAAATTAGTCGAAGACTAGTTGAGAAGAATAGCTTATTTTTTTCACTGACTAATTCACGCAATCCTTACTGAGATGTTATTATGCTCCAGGCGCTGAACTAGGAAGCAGAGATTTAGCAAAAAAGGCCCATGCTCTCATGAAACTTACTTTCAGTAAACACAGATTCAGCAAACACAGATGAGAACTTCAGATAGTGACAAGTGCTATAAAACAGCAGAGGCGAGAAAGAGCATGGGTGGCTGGTAAGGTTTAGGAGAAGTTTCTATGAGAAGGGGTTACTTTATCTCCCACCTGGTGACAGAAAGGAGCCAGCAGTGCAAATATCTGAAAGAAGCATTTTGCAACAGAAGGGAAAGCCAAGTGCAAAGACTCCGAGATGAGAACAAGTTTGACCATTAAAGGAACCTAAAGAATGTCAGTATGACCACCTTCTCGTATGCAGGGAGGAGAATGGTAAGAGGCTCAGGTTGAAGAAGGAGGCAGAGGCCAGATCATGCAGGTACTCATAGCATGGTACAGATTTGGATTTCAGGAGTCGTGATGAAAAAAATGAAAGAAATGAAGAATTACTCACTAGAAGAGTAATTTTTTTAACACATTTCTCAAATTTAGGGAAAGTATTTAACTCCATAAATAAATGTGGATGGTGGAATTTAAGATGAGATTTCTTATCTTGCTGGTAGATTCCCTTTATTAAAATTCTTTATATTTGCTCTTGAAATACCCCTGGGAATACACTGTACTTGAGAAGGACCCAGAATTTAAAACACGTAAAATTTATCTTTTATAACAACAATAGTAAACATTTTAGAGTTCTACTTGGAATAATAACAGGTAATATATGGTGCTTACTATTACAGTACCTGGCTTTGTTCTAAGCAGTTTACATATATTTATTCATTCAATCCTCACAATAATTCTATAAACAACAGTAATAATAGATACTACCATCCACAATTAATAGATAAGGAAACTGAGGTGCAAAGAGATTCAGAAACTTACCCCAAATTATATATCCAGTAAGTGTTGGGTGCATATAATTAAAAACAAAATCTCTTCCCAGCCTAGAAAACTTCTCCACAGAAGTAGAAGAGAAAGAATACAATTTTATTCTTGAATAAGCATCAAAGCAGAATATGATACATCACAGAATATATCACAGGCAAACTGCTAAGAGATTACAAAGACAGAAAGAAATCACAGCCTTTTATATTTACATAGCCAAGCAGATACAACCCATACATACATGTTCTCAAGATAAACAGTGACTAGTCCTCAAGGAAGGGGACTTGACAGCACCATTTGTCATGCACAGTTCTTCCTAAATTAGTCTGGTATTGGGGTGACCATCTGTGTTACTAATTGGTTTCACTCAAAGGAAAAAATTAACTTCTCATATCTCTAAGACAGAAGGGGAATAAGAACCCACTGAAGTCAGGCTGCTACCCTCCCACAAAAATTGAGAGATGGGAGTACTATCTTCCTTGATTGCATTTCAAAAAGATGGTTCTCTGTTCTCTGATCCTTGCGAAAGGCATTCCTGGGTCACAGAACTCACAAGGGCCTTATTTAGTTTTTAAAAAGAGGTACATAGATTTCAAAGAGATAAAGAATGTGCAATTACAAGTTTTCTAAAGTAAATGCTCTAAGAAAAGGGAAGGGGTAGAAAGCTTTTCCCTTATTTTTAAGAAGAAGAATTAAACCTCTAATTTTTAGTTTGTATTTGCCCTTACATAAGTAGCAGAGCTGAGATCTGAACCTACACCATCTGGGTCTAGGATCTACTTTTACACTTTAACATTTCTTTTTTTTTAATATACTTTAAGTTCTGGGGTACATGTGAAGAACGTGCAGGTTTGTTACATAGGTACACACATGCTATGGTGGTTTGCTGCATCCATCACCCCGTCATCTACATTAGGCATTTCTTCTAATGCTGTCTGTCCCCTGGCCCCCACCCTGTTTCTTAGGCACTCCATTCCTATTTTTACCCACATGTAGAGTCACATTTTTTTTTGAAATGAAGTCTCACTCTGTCGCCAGGCTGGAGTGCAGTGGTGCCATCGGCTCACTGCAACCTCCGCCTCCTGGGTTCAAGTGATTCTCCTGCCTCAGCCACCCAAGTAGCTGGGACTACAGGTACATGCCACCATGTTGGCTAATTTTTTGTATTTTTAGTAGAGACGGGGTTTCACTGTGTTAGCCAGATGGTCTCCATCTCCTGACCTCATGATCCACCCACCTCGGCCTCTCAAAGTGCTGGGATTACAGGCATGAGCCACCGTGCCCGGCCCTGAGTCACATTCTTAATTCTCATTTTTTTCTGCCTTTGCTTTGACCAAAAAAAAAAAAATAACTAGATGGGGCAGAGCAAGCTAAAATCATATATATTGGATCCCATACCGTCAATGGAACTGATTTAATTCCCAAGGATTAAGCACTGTAGCAAATATAGCTCAATTCTAATTGAGCCCATCTAATATGGCATTATCAACCTAGGTAGATCAACAAACAAGGTCATTTTATATACATTCCAGATGATGATTTTCTAAAACAGTCTGTTGCCATGAACCAATGCTGTCTAACATATAAATCATTCAAGGAAAGAGTACTTGGTATGTTGGAAAATGAAAATCAGTAAATACAGTAAGTGCAGCAGTTTACATGGCCACTAGCAGAATACGCAAGAGGATAAGATGAAGGTGAGAACACATAAGATAGATTTCCTTAGTTTGATGTGAATGAAAATTACTGTCTTTTTTAGAAACAAAACTTCATTTCTAAAATACCCCTTTTATTCCTAACTGTACAAGAATTTTTATCCACATATTTTGTAAGAACCCTGCCATGGGGTGGGACAACAATATACCAGGTATAATTTGATCTCTGATCACAGTAAGTTTAATAATTCCATTCAAAACAAGAAGAAGTTATAACACATGATATACACTGGTTCACATTTAATCGAAAATTAATCAAGATGCAATTAAACAATGCACTGGAAACACAGCTATTATATTATGTACCCCTTATATTATCCTTGCACAGTGAATCTTTGTCTTTGCTCTTTCCCAGTGAAAATGTATGAAAAGAGTTACTAAAGAGAGGCCCAAATTGACTTATAACCCTTTATAACTACAGAACACATAATTAGAATAAAACAAATGAGTAAGTACATATATAAAAAAACAATAAATATGCAAATCCAAACTAATATAAAAAGACAAGATTATTAAAGTTTCTGATAAGACATTTCATTTCATTACATATGAATCCTAGTGGTGGGAATGAGTATGGGAGGAGAGGAGATTGCAAGTTTGCTAATTTTGAAAGCAAAATCCAGTATTCTAGCAGCAGACAGTATACTGCTCTTATACATTTGCAATTTTCAGGATTGCTAAATATACTGTAGTCTGGGCCACAAAATACCTATTATCATATTAACTTTTTATTGAGTCAGCACTAAATCCCTAGATTTTTAAAACTCAGGTCAAGCAATTTTACTACTCCTACTAAAAATTTAGTCAATAAAATTGTCAATATCTTAGTTTTCCAAACCACAAACTACAGAAGGATTTCATTCCTAATGAACTAACAGAGCTTCAGATATTTTCCTTCCCTGTTGTATTTCTATCAAACATATACCTAAGATCCAAAATTTTTCACTTGCAATGTTTTTTCTATAAGCTACCATAAAGTCATCCAGAAACAATGATTATACTGATAGTGATAATTAAAACAGCTAACATCTGAGGGCTTACTATGTACCAACCACCGATTCTAAGAGCTTTACATGCATTTAATTCTCACAGTAACCCTATGAGATAATTATTATATGCATCCCAATTTCTAGATAAGAAAACTCAGGAACACCGTGGTTAAACAGCAATGGTGTGATGAGGCAAAGTTCTAGCCCAGGCAGCCTGGCTCTAGAACCTTCACTTATCTGCAAGCTTAACAGTTAATAAGGCATTTTGTCTTTTCTAATGATCTACATACGACGCCTTTCAGTACTTAAGCTCAAAATTAACATTGACCTTCTTCAATATGTCATTATATTGAGCAATATGGTGGCTACAATGAAATGTAGACATGGATACTATGTTAAGATGCTCAAAATATAATGAGAAAAGACAAAGTAATAGTCAAAACATAAAAGGTTAAGACAATAAAATATATATTTCAAAAACTACTATACATACTAATTGCCAAGTTAATTGTCTCTATGTGGTATATAGATATACTAGAGCCAGGACAGAGAACTTAGGGATGTAAACACCTGTTCTGTGTTTCCACTCACCAGTTCTGTGATTTGCCCAAGATAATTAGATTCTGGCAGCATTGTTATACTAATTTGTATAACAATTACAAATTCTATTGATATCAGCTGTTTTCAAATTGTGGGCGACAACCCATTATTGAGTCATGAAATCAATAAAATGAGTCAAAACCAGCAATGTTATTTTTTTAAATGGAATGGAAAATATCCATCGTTATCTTAATACGTTTCTTAAAACTTTCAGAGTTTTTTTGTATGTAGATGTGTGTACAGAATCTGCTATAAAATGTCTTTCTTAATTTGAGTATGGTCATAAAAGTTTGAAAGCCACCATTCTATTCTAAATTGATAAGGGTCCCAGGATATTATGGGTTAGAAGCTCTTGTTTCTGTAAAGATCTTTCCAAAGATGAACAAACATGTTTCTCAATATGCAAACTCCTCAAGAGAAGCAACCCTGTCTTAGTAATATCTGTATCCTCAGCACTAGCACAGTGCCTGACACAGAGCAGTTTTCAATAAATGATGGATAAATGGAAACAGTTTAAGAAATTAGAATTTACCTACATTTTAAAGAATTGATAGAATTTGGATACTTTTCTTTAAGGTATCCAAATACTTTAAAGAGAGTAGCAGGCATTTTTAGAATTCACTGTTTCATTTCCCAATCATATACTACAAAAGGGAAGGAAGCCAAACAAAAAGCTTTCTACTTAGAACAAGAAGAGAACAAACTGAGTGGCACTGCAAAGCCAGGGTGGTACCCCTGGTGCACCGATCCCACCCCTACCCCTGTGAATAAGCAAAGGTTTCAGGTCCTTAAGCCTGAAGCTGGAAAGATACTCTCAGAACAACTGAGAAGGGCTGATGTTAACCCTTTTCTTAGAAAATATAAAATTAGACGATTGTGGTTCACATTTCCTATTTTAAACAGGAGTACAGAGAACAAAAGTCAGATATTACTTGAGAACCAGAGTGTTAAAGACATAAGCTAATGCCCAATCAAGCATCTCAATGCATCCTGCCTTAAAGGATTGGGCCCCAGAACTTCTCAGGGATTCTTCCAGAGAAATCAGTAAGTCATTGCCCTCCCTAAGCAATCTGTGCATCTCAGCATTGTACCAGGTAGAAGCTGGGTCATACACAAGCACAACGGAAGTTGCTCATCTGTAGCTCAGGGCATTCATGTCTAATCGGAAGCATCGGATGCTCTCAAATAAAGGACTAAATATTGTACTTCATGAAACCATTGGTAAAAATCCACACCAGGTCTTGCCATGTGGCACATAAACAGGAAGAACCCTAGCTGATGTATCTTACTTTATTTCCTCCTTTGCTTTCTTCCTTGATTTATTCTTTGATATTTCTCAGAAAAGAAAGAAAAGAAGAATGAGAGCAAAGGAGGAAACAAGAGCGGAAAGAAAAAAAGAATAAGGAAGGAAAATAAATGAAGGTTTCTTTTCTGGCAGGTATTAAGAAAGTATCCTGAAGAGGTGCTGGAAGAAAGTTTTCCCCCACCCGGAAGTGGGGCATGGCCCAATCCCTGGGCTGCTCGGCGACTGTCTGCTGGCAAATCCAGTCCTTGTCCTCTCCTTACCCTTCTCAGACTGCTGGCTCTCTGTCAGCAGGCACCCAGCTGGGCTCAGCAACAGGAGGAGAGCTGGAAGGGAGAAGTCAGAGTACTTGGTACCCACTTCACTGGGTGACCCCAACAGCTGGACTCCTAACTACACTGCATCTCCAGCCTTTGGGTAATAGCGACGTCTTGCTGTTGCCAAACCCTGGGTTGCCTAGAAGCCCCTTTTTGGCTTCTTAGCTCTTCCACAGCCTGTAACCAATTCCCTACATTATATTCGCTGTTTTAAATATTCAGAGTTATGTTCTCCTGACTAGACTCTGCTTAATATAACTTTTCGGAAACACAGCTAAAAAGAGAGAGAGAGGAAAGAGACCCGGCTTAGCTGCAGGGAGTAAGAGAAAGCAAGACGAGTGGGTGAAGTCGGATCCAAAACCAAGCAGGACATTTTAGGGCACACTTACATGTTGACTTTACATCAGGATGCCCTTCACTTTATTGTTTTAACTTTAATGATACTGCTTTGTTCTACTCTATTTTATATTCACATTCTATTAATGACATAGGATTTTAACTTACAGTAGTAACAGAGGTTTTCTGAAATACACATTTAAATTTTTTAAGTTAAATTAGAGTAACTATTAAATAAATCTTGTACAGGTGTTTGGATACAGGTGGCCAAAACTA
Source organism: Cacajao melanocephalus (assembly GCA_963573385.1). Lineage (NCBI taxonomy): Eukaryota > Metazoa > Chordata > Mammalia > Primates > Pitheciidae > Cacajao > Cacajao melanocephalus. Next base: position 60,310 of record CAUYLG010034311.1, read on the forward strand.
TGAGTGGCTGGAATTTAAGAAACCCTGGCAGAAGAAATAATAATGTTCTCAAAACAATTCCAATACTGGTAAGGGCATTTGACAATATTGTCACTTGCCAGGAAATTTCCATTACATTACTGTCCTCAAACTCTCCTCAAAACAGATGTTGACAACAGTTTCTGGCTCAATTCCTTGTGTATATGATGAGAGCTTGCGGGATACAGGCATTTAATGAGTACTAAAAATACAGTCTGAGGAAATGAGTAAAATTAAGATCTGTCTCATTTTACTTTTGAAAAAATAATTTTAATGTTTAAAAAAACACTTGCTACTATTTATTTTTTCTAATTATAAGGTATATAATTCATTATCTAGAACTTGAAGAAAACAGAAAACTATTTTTTAAAAATCTCACAACCCTTTGATAAATGAATGCTTAGTTTATTTTTCTATGAACTTATATTCATAGATTATATACACATACAATTCATATCACAGTTTGTCCAATTTTGTGCTTTTTAAGTTTCAGATTATAATGAGCATTGTTCTATGCCATTAAAAAATGCTTTCCAATAGCAATGAGTACACCTAGTGCCCAGATCTTGTCATTTAAGACTATTCTCAAATAAAAGAAAACAGGAATCTTTGAAAACATGGCTATTTCTAGGACTAGAGCAGGAAATATATAAGAAGAGCCCCGATGGTCTAATGAGACCATAAAGAAGGAAGGAAGGAAGGAAGTGTTCCAGAAAACACACACACACACACACACACACACAGGGGAGTATGTCAAAGGGACACTGGGACAAAATGAGAGTGTTCCCAATGGCCTGCACCAGAATAATCTGAGCAAAGAAATACAAACAGTAATACTGGGTTATAATCCAAAGTATAAAATATTCATTAGTCCACACTGATCTAAAATATATGATTAAATAAATAATGGGAGAGAATAGACAAGTCTGTGCTGAATTCCAAATAATTCATGTAAATACTCAACTCTCAAAAAGTTGGGACTTAACCTCTCACCTTTTAAGGATAAGCTGTGCATAGTGATTTCCCTCCAAAGACTACAGTATGGAAAAGGGGGTGGGTGAGGGCAGGGAAAGCGCTGAATAACTTTTCAGTGGAGAAACCTGACAAATGCTACCTCAGCCAAGCAATCAAGGTCAACATCAACAGCGACAAGTCACGTTGATAGTAGGTACCCTCGATGTGATATGGTGAGAATGGCACCTTCCCTTTGTGATCTCCTCCTGAAAACCTATGACTCCAGTCTAATCATGAGAAAAACATCAGACAAATCCCAACTGAGAAACAGTCTACAAAATGTCTGACCAGTACTCCTCACACCTCCTCACACCTATCAAGGTCACTAAAAACGAGAGATGTCTGAGAAAATGTCACAGCCAACAGGAGCTTAAAGAGACATAACTAAATGTAATATAGTATCTTAGATAGGATACTGAAACATTAGGTAAAAACTAAGGAGATCTTAACAAAGTATGGACTTTAAGTTAATAATAATGAATCCATGTTGGTTGGTTAATTGTAACAAATGTACCACAGTCATGTAAGCTATTCATAATAGGGGAAACATAATAATGTAAAGTACATGGGAACTTTCTGTCCTATATTTGCAATTTTTTAAAAATATAAAACTGTTCTACATAAAAGTTCATTAAAAATGCTTATCAAAATATTTTGAAAATATTTTTAAATGATGCTCAATTGTTAGTGGTACCTTGTAACAATTAATCCCTGAGGAAATCTCCGCCCCAACAGAGGCTACATACAGAACTGGGGGATTCAGATCCACTGGTACAGGTAGCTTAAATCCTGGAGCCAAAATATGGGTACAGCATCCATCAGACCCCACCCCTAAGGCTGGTGACCTTGTAGCTATGAGAGCAGAAAATGAAAGCATAGTACAATTTCCTAAAGATGAAAAACAATATCATGTTCCCTTCCATTTTTATTATTATAGGGCATAACCTATCTACTTATGGTCAGCACCTGTGTCTTTGTGTCTGAGGCCAAGAATAAATTCATCAACTGGATAGCCACCGCTGCAGAAGCAGACAACTGCAGTCAATGCTGACTATGCATCAAGTTGCCAGAGGCCACAGGAAATGAACTACTTTGGAGAATCATTCCTGCTAACATTTCTGAATGGCTTTGTCGCTACCATTGGGGCCATAACAACACTTGCAACCCAACCTGGACTTCCTTTGACTAAAGCAAGCAATCTATCCTTGCCCAAGTCAGATGAAAGGTAAACTCCACCCTCGCCTTGCATTAAAAACCTTGGTATCCTGCCCAGTATGCCTGGAATGGTATATATTATCTGCTGTGCTGGTGGCCGGATTCCATATAGCACCCCCTTTGTCTATTGGCCTTAAATGGCTCCTCTAATGGCCTCTACTCTGGGCTTTCTCCTGCCAGACAATTGTCAACACATACTCCAAATTAACAACATTGCCCCCAGTGAAACACAATCTCTTTCCTACTTTAATAACACCTTAATAAACTATAATTATAGCAAAACCATTGCTGTCCCCACGGGGAGCCCTCTGGATATGGGGATCCTATGGGTGGCAATACCTGCCCTCACATTGGATGGGGAGATACATTTGGGGGTGGCCATTAATTCCAACCACGATCTGGGATAATATTTCCCTTCCTAGTAATCTGGACTCCCTGGTGGTGGTACCCTGTCACCGGTACAATCCTGTTTCAGCAACAAATTAAAATATTAAGTTTACCTGTAGAAAAAGCTCTTAATGATAGTAGCACCGGACTTATCAGATGAATTTGCTCAATTGTGTACTCTTGTGTTGCAAAATCGAATGGCATTAGACATGCTTACCGCAGTCCAAGGAGGGGTTTGTCTTATAGCATACTGAATGTTATGTGTATATCCCCGACAATTCTCACAATATTACTCTCCTTGAAAAACCATAGTGGGTGTGGTTTTTATTAACTGTGCTGTCACTTCTCCTGTGCTTACCCTGTATCTGTAATCTGTATTAACTATGCCTTCCCCATGTATCTGTAAGGGTATTTTCCTACAACTGAGTATCAAATTGAGGCTGAACGTGTAGGAAAAGTTAAATATTAAATTTTAATTCAATTGAACATGGACACAAACAATGGTCACCAAGTCCTGGAACAGGTTGTGTGAGCCCCTTGAGGCGTTCATCCAGTGCTGTTTCAGAGAAATCTCTATTTCAATCTATTCCTATACGTTAGTTATTGAAAAACAGTCGACAATTGCAAAAACAAATTAACCTTTTTGTGTTCCTTGACCCTGGTCACAAAGGGCCCTTGTGACTGGGCCTCATGCCAAATAACTTGTTACAAAAAGAGCTAGGGTTCCAGACTGCCGAAGCTTCATGAGACCTCCCCTCGTCTGTGCACGGATGAGTGGACTCTGGAGCCCAGACTGTTGCCTCCCGGCCTGGTGACAAATCCTGTATAGTCTGGCGAGTGTGTATATATATATATATGTGTGTGTGTGTGTGTGTGTGTGTGTGTGTGTGTATGTGTGTGTGTGTATATATATGTGTATATATATATGTGTGTGTGTATATATATATATATCCTTTTCCTTCTCCCTTTCCTATTGCAATTTGCTTTTGCTTATTATATAATTTGCTTATTATATCTGTATTGCCACATACTTGGGATAAAGGTACTGTGTGTGTGTCTTCTTCTCCCTTTGCATGTTTCCAGCACAGAACAAATGACCAGGTAATAACCCAGAGGGTTTGTTGTAATTACTGAAGCATTCCTCTATTATTGGAAATTTGAGCAATTTCCAATTTTTCTGTTAAAAGTAATGAAGTGATGAACAATTCTAAACATATTTGTGGTTCAATCCTTTGATTATGTCCTTGCAATAGATCCCTAGAAGTTTATTATACATTTTTAAAAAGTTAAAATAGCATATTTATCTACAATAGCTAACCCGAAGCAGCTGAAGTCCCATTAGACCGTGAAGCTTTTCTGAGGTAAATTCCCATTCCTCTACATAATAAGGAAAATATCTGAAATTTGTTCCCAGCCCTATTCATTGATTTCTGCATCCATTCAATAAATATCTGAGTAGCTGCTATGCACCAGACAAATGTACTGTTTGGAAAGCCATTTAACCACTTTGAGACCTTGTTCTCTGATCCATAATAAACACCAAATATCCGCAGATTTCACAGCTAAAGACCATTTCCTGATCCTTGCAATGAAGCAGTACATATATGAATAGTATGCAGTCGGTGCTTTATAATAATTTCCTTCAGCACTTGAATCTCCCGGCTACAGTGTGATTCTGTAGCTGAAAAAAAAAAAAAAAAAGATTCTTCCCACATTAGCATTTGGTGATTTTTGAAATGCTTATTTAAAAACCTAATTTCTTTTCTGTATTAAATGATTTTTTGTAGTACTTCCAATCTCCATTTAATTTTGTTGCACTCTGGTGCCACCTAACGCTCATCTTCTCTGGGACGTCTGTGTTTCTTCATCCTTCCACAAATGTTATTTTAAACCTGGGTGTAACCCAATCAGCCAAATTTCCCTTGATTGTCTTCAAAATGTTCATCTGTCACCAAGCCCTTCACAATTTGTTGCCACTGTTTCTATGGCATCTGATTGTTTCTTCCTAAAACTTACAGATCTCTTCAAGAAATTCAACAATGATGTCAGTCAGACGGAGTTCCTTGTAAATGTTCTCTGCAATGCAGATGTACATCTAGCCGGTTATTGGAGGTGGGTTGGGATGCCCTGGGAGATATATCCATAAGGAAGTAAGGAGTCAGATTTGTACAGAAGGAGAAGGAAACCCACAATGTGGTTTCAACTGAGGCCTCCCTCAATCCTACAGGGAGCTCTGGAGCTGGGACTGCAGAGTTGCCCCAGATAGAAGCAAGAGGGCTGGGCCTTTATAGCGCTTCATCAACCAGCCAGTGGCCACTTGAAGGGACATAGCTATGGGAGAGGCTGTGTCCTGAGGCCAAGGGCAATGCCCAGCAGGGGCACACCTGTGAAGCCATCACAGTCCATGCCCCAGCAGCCACAGGATGGGCCCATCTCGAGATGAGGGGATTTGGGCAGAGACAGGTCCATCCTTGCTAACTCTTTGCCTGTTCATTTAACTTCATGAGTCGAGCTGAAATTAAGGTAATATAACTCCTGAAAATCAATCCTACGATCCACAGACGTTTTTTTGATCACAGGATCACAGGTGATTTCTAAGAGCACATAGTTCATTTCGAGTGTGAAATGGCTAAGCCAGCCAGCACCTTCTACTCAACGGTTCCAAGTACAGTATCTCTCATAAGGCAGACACTCTGTAAACACCTTAAAAAGACACCAAAAGCATGGTTGTTCTTAAACATAACACCCATTTTTAGGAAGTGAGAGGAAGCCAGACATAAAAATAATATAAAAGGACCAACAATGAGATAAAGATGCCTAAATCAGTTCTCAAAACTGAAATCTAAGACAGGACTCCATGGATAAGCTGTGTGCTTAGACGATTAGAAATCAAGTTAGAATATCTCTATTTGAGAAGGTGATTATCTCCATTTAACCTTGAGAAATAAACTCCCTATAAACATAATTGTAGCAATGCGGGATTAAAAAGTCACTTAATTTAAAAACTGAAAAACTCAAACAACTAATTAGCCCCTTGAGATATTCTTTTAATAAATATCAAAATTTCAATATAAAAACATAAAGGTAAAGTTCATTTATGTCAAACAATGTCATCTATCCCTAGTTATTCTGTATAGTACTTTAAAAATTAAAAGCTTTTATTCAATTAATAGACAAGTTATATATTATTCAATTTGATCTCACATTTATAGGGCATTTACTATGTGCAAAGCATATATGAAGCAAAGGAAGTGACTACAAGTGACTCCTGCTTAGACCTTCCATTTTAAGACGTGACAGAAACATTGTGCAAGTGTATGAAGGCTAAGCCTTATGAAAACATTATCTAGGCAGTGCAAGCAGCCCCTGACTTCCTGAACTGGGGAAGGTCCAGAGGTTCATTAGAAAGCTGTGTTTACTGGCTTCATTTGCCCAGAGAAGCAATATCATTAATGGGAGCTGGTTTCCATATGAGAGCTCCTAATATGCTTCTAGCAGCTCCAGCCCAAGTTCCAGGAGCAAGAAATCATGAGGGACAGGAGAGTGGCAGAGGAGAACATGGCAGTTTCCTATTCCCTTGCCAGACCCAGAATGAGTATTCTGCAGCCAAGCTATGGAACAAAGCAAGTCTGTAGTTAGCATCTCATCCCTCCCTTCCCGTGCACCTCCATTCAAAACTCCACTAGTTTCCAGCCTCTTCCAGTCACCTCCCCCATACTAAGTCCCGTGGCACCCATCCAGGCCCAGGTTGCTGCCACAAATTCTACACATTGAGCTAAATCACTTGCACTCACACTCACTGCTCAAAATTTACAATGTTCTATCCAGAAATTAGAAGGCAAGAACCTAGCTGAGTTAATTCATGCTAAAGTATAAATGGTCATTCCTGAAGGCTCCAAGAGACACCAGTATAACTTTTAAAGATACCTGCTGATTCAAAAGTGGAGAGGAACAGACTATCAGCAGTGATGGAGTGGAGGAGAATAAAGAATGTGGATTGAACAGTGTCACGTGCCAGGAACTGACATTGCTTCCTTGGGCCCTCATAATAGCACCATCAAGTTGGTATGTTATTCCCCTAGTTTTACAGAAAGACATGTGAAGTTTAGAGAGGTTAAGACTTACTCAAGCTCTGGAAGAGAGTCTGCCTCCACCTCTCTTCCCCATGGGCAAAGTCAACCAGTCTAGTCCCCACCCCGGGGCAGGCAACTCTCCTAGGCTATTCTTCTCTTATACTGTTTCTTCTCTTCCTTTGTATTTATACCACACATCCCCTAAAAGGACCTTCTTCTTGCAAAGTGTGATGACAGGGACAGTAAGAGAAGCTGAGGCAGCAATGGGTAACACTACTAAAACATATTTGTGTAAATGAAGCTGCTTGCAAGTGGAGTACAGATCAGGAACTGCTTATATTCTAGGCTCTGAAAGGAGGAGAAGAGGATGGTAAGTGTATTCACCCCTTGAGCATCAGTGTCTACCTCTCTAAAGTATGTTTTCTAAGTTCTTTTCTAAAATTGTAAGACTTCATCAATGTGATAGCCTTTAGGTGAACTCAGGTGCTGTCACTTGTACCATAGCTAACTTTAAAACTTGTCATCTCATTAGTATGGATTTTCAAATACTAAAACCCATTCACAAAGAAAAGCATTAAAAGCCTAGTTGATATACACTTTAAATTTCTATAATCTATGCTCATTTTGTATTGAAAACATAGAAAAACCATCTCCCTCTCCAAGGCAGTGCTCCAGACCAGCAGCTGAGTCCAGCAGCTCACAGATCGATTTTCTGGATGGCTGATTATTCATCTTCCTCACTGCTGGTTATTGACCAAACCCCACTTGGGCACTGGAAATATCTGCCTGCCCAGAGCAATTTGATTTGCTTTTAAAGACCCACCTCTCTCCCACTCTTGGTCCACAGTGCAGTGCTTGGGTTGAATGCCCTTCACTTCTGGGTTCCAAAATATGCACATGACCTGCCCAAAGCACCCACTGGCCACAGCGAACAGAGTGAGGATCCAAATCACTTCCAATGTGACTCACTCCCAAGCATGGTCTTTCCCCTGGGCGGGCACAGCTGTGAAGGGGATGTGTGCCTAGAGATGTTGAGACCTGCCAGTAGAGAGTCCACCTGAGACAGAAGATGCCCAAAGTCAAGCAATTCTGGCAGAAGGAAGGAAAGAAAGGTGGCAGGGGGTGGTGGGATAAAGACAGAGAGACCTGATGACTATTTGAGGCCTGGATCCAGCCTGCCCTGGGTCTTTTCAGGTGTCACCAATACACTCTCCTTTGGAGCCTAATCTAGGAAGACGTGAACTCCTATAACTTGCAATGAAAGGCTCCTGAACAGGCCGTCCATGATGCCGGGGGCTCTGCTCCATCCATCTCATTAGCCATCTCCATTCCTACCCACCTCTCCTCAAACGTTCCCAGTATCATGTGGGGAACTACTGGGTGCCTCTTTAGCCCTCAAGCATGGCCTGGCTGGCAGAACCTAGTCAGCCCCAGCAGCAGCTCAGTCTCCTGCCTTCTATACACCAAGCTTCAGTCCAAGAGGTGTTCATATTCCACTCTCAGCTCTACCCAGCTTCCTTTTCATAGGCTGCTGCCCCAAGCAGGGAATCAGGCTTCTAGGCAAGGAGCTATGAGTTAGGCCTGTGGTTGGCTTATTTGAAAGGAAGTAATTATTTGTGCTTCCATTTATCAAAGCCCAGAGTGCACAAGCACAGATCCCTATCCCTCTGAATCATCCACCTCTCAAGTTTGAGAACTGCCCTCTAACAAAACTCTTTCTTCATGGTGATTTTAAAATGCAAGCTTCTACATTTTCCAGCAAATTTATAAGATGGCCATGAAATCAATGAGAAGAAGTGAACAGAGGGCTGCGAGTATACTACTGCTGGTGCAAACCAGACCAACTGTTCAAGTAATTGTTGCAAATGAGGTCATTAAGCCTCTGTATTTATCTCCTAAGACACAGGGATTCCCATGGTTTTATTTACTTAAAAATGGAATGTCTATGCTACCTGGTAGTGACATTCATCTTTGATGTATATATGTTATCTCCCCAACTAAGAGAAAAAAAAAATCTCTGGAGTGCAGGAGTATTGGGTTCCCAAAATCTGGAACAGATTTTCAATTCCTTAGGTGTGTAGGTGGCAGTCAGCAAATGTTGACAACTGAGGAGGATAATCACAGAGAGCTTCTATTAGATATCACAGCTTCTGGTAAAGAAATCTTGCTTCTCAATGGCTCAGACCCAAAGAAGAGTCTCATATAAGAATGCATAAGAAGGAAACAGCAATCAACTTCTAGGAAACAGAACCCCATATTAGCAAGAAACTCCAAACTTGGGTTCCCCTCATACCCTGGTCTCTTTGGTAAATGCTGCAGGCTACAGCTGCCTTTTTATTTCTGGGGACATCTAGACCTATTCTTAGGAGGTGAGTCCACAGATTTTTCCTTCTAAAAATCAATTCATGTGCCCTGCAAGGTTCTAGGATAAATAAATATGCAGGCCATGGTTGAAATTTCAGAGACTCAAGTTTTAACTTTTATAATGCTAATGAAGCCATCTAATTTTTGCAAGAATTATTAATGAGTCTTCCTTTTACCCAGGAGTATTAACTGAGGGTTCTGGAGTCTATGGGTTGAAAGTCACGAATTTCGCTCCTTGAGGAAGAATGCACAATTCTGGTTTTGTGTATATTTCTGTTTCTTTATGGGGATAATACCACAACCTTTGTTAGTTTCTGAAAACAGTTTATGATACCCAAATAGAATTAGAATTACGTTTAAATCCCTTTACTGTTTGAATAGTATAATGTTTAATTGGTTATGACTCCAGTAAAATACTACATGAAGAACAACAACAAAAAGACTTCATCACATTTTTCCATAATAGCAGATAAAAGAATAAGTAGATTCTTATACCCTTTTAACTTGGACATGGCTTCTGTCATTGAGAATTTTTACTAGATGCTATTTCCTAGTCCAGACAGCAGTAATACTTGGGTGCTTAGAGCAGTCCATCTTTATACTGGTCATTGTAGTAGTTGTGTGGGGAGGTCAAAGCAGAGAGTGGGAAACCTCAGTTGGGCAGGGCTTGGAACAATTTCTGATCACTCCTATTTGCCAGATGTGCTAGAATCTATACCCTGAGCTTTCACAGAATAGCAGGTAGGCTGGCTTATGTTGCCACTTCAATTTTGATTGTGTGACAGACTACAGTCTCCATGAGATATTTCGAGATTTCCTCCTTTTCCGTCCTATAACATTGTATAACAAATATAATAGTGAGCTTTTACACACTTTAACTTTTCCCTTTTGCTTGAGAACATTGCTGCAAATCTGTTTCATAAAAATGAATATTAGCTATACATGGAAATATAAAATTTAGATTTTGTATCTGAGAAAATACACAGGAAAATATATAGCAAATTAAATCCCCTTTACCATGCTTTAGATCTGTTCAACGAAAGTCTTCCTAATTAACCCATGATTATGTTAACAAACAGTACAGATTTTTAAATGTACACCTCCTTACAGAACCCTTTCCAAAGTTTTTCATCTTTTCCCCACCCTAACTTCAGGAAAGAAGTTGAAAGCTCCTGATATTTTTTTTTTTTTATAATTTACAGCTATAACATCTGGATCACTGAGCTTTATCTAATTTTCATCTCTACCTAGGCTCTGAAATGTGCTGCCTAGGAGAAATCTCTCCCCTGAGCACTGATAATGAGACATTAGATTGCATTTCTTGCCTTCATTTACTTTCCAATAGTACTCAATAAAAAAAGCAATAGGAAGAATGAAATGGCATGTTTTTCCAGGGGGAAAGATATTTTCATCCTCTAGGTATTTCTATTTTTGTTAACATTTTAAAAATATCATATCCTAATAGGGAAACGTAGCTCCAACCTACTTCCCTCTCTCTTTATAAAACAACTTTGTGAGTACAATGTGGTTCCACACATAGAAGCAAAGGAAAGCTATTCCCAGACCAAAGACATGAAGTCTCCTGAAGATGGTTCTTGCCTTCAAGGCTGAGCATCCAGGCTCTCAAAATTGCTTCAGAGCTTGCTAAAGTCCAAAATTTCCCCATAATCTGCAAGGTCCCGCAAAGTGTGGCCCTTACCACCAATCCCAGACCCATCTCCCTCAAAACACACATACACCTTCCCTCTTAATCACCAAATCCCCACTGCCCAAGCAGTCTTCCTCTAAGTGCCTCCTGCTGTGGTTCCCTCTGCCCAGAACTGTCTGCCACATCCCTGACTTTCCCCTCCACCCTGAAGAAATCTGGCCAACTCCTATTCATTATTTTCATTCTATCCTAAATGTTTCTTCAGGGAAACCCTATCTGATCCTCCCTCTCTCAAGATTGGGTTGGGACTTCTTCTTATACAATTCATTCCTACAGTTCTCTGTACTCCTCTGATTCAGTTATCACAATTGTAATTGATAATGATTTGTGTATTTTTTAATGGAATGGAAGGTTCTTCGATAAGATCATAAGCTCGATGTGGGCAGGAATTGTCTTATTATCAAGGTGTTAACAAGATACTATGTCTACCACAACACAGATATTTCATAAATATTTGAGGAAGGGATAAAGAGAAAGATGTTTACTAAAATCACTGGTACCTAATTGGAAGGAAATCTTCTGGCTACACTGGTTTATTATACAGAACATTTTAACTGAATACTCTCCCCATTTCAAGATCTGGAAAACAGCTACAAGACAATACTTATGAGCACACCTAGCAGCTTTTCAATGTTGAAGAAAGCTGCCAATAACATAGCAGTTAGACTCGTGAGTTTTGGAGCCAGTTCTTAGGTACAAAATCTGAGCTCTGCTGTGTGACCTTGAGAAATCTCCTCTCCCTTTCCAAGCCTCCACTGATTCATCTACAAAATGAGGCTAAGAATTCCCGCTGCTTTACTGTTGTCACAGAGATTAAATGAAGTAATGTCTGCAAATCAATTAAGACAGCAACTAGCGTTAAGTCTAAGATTTACATGCTGGTCTTATTGTTACTAAGAAACATTAGAAGTTGTGCCAAATTCAGAAGACATTATCTCATATCTTTCTCTCATATCTTTCTCCTTATTCAAGGAATATACCTGAAATGGACAGCTTTACAAAACAACTAATGTTCAGAAAAGAATTTTTTTTCCCGTTCAAAGATAACTCCTAAACACAGAATGTATAGAATTATTTTTTCAGATGAGTTTAACAACATGATTTGAAGTCATGATACATGTACGGAACTTACAAGAAAGATCTGAAAATATTCACTTAAGAGGTCTCAGAACTGAGCCTACAAATAAACTAACCCACTTTCACTCACCAGAAACTTTTCTCCAACTAATAGTGGCACCTTCTTCCAGCTTTCTCTGCAAAACAATGGTGACACTCAGACCTATCAGCAAGGCTGGTGTTAAGGGACATTCAGACTCAACCACATATCATGGGTTTGGGCACCAAGCTTGTATCTAGAACTGGTGCAGTGATCTGATCTGGCCTCACTAATGGTGGAGCAGTGGGTAGCCTGGAAATTATGGCCTTGGTAGCAATCAGATGTCTGTCAATATCCAGCTTTGCCACTTACTAACTATGGACAAAACCAGGACTTCAGAAAAGTTACTCAGCCTCTCTAAGAATTTCCCATACATAAAATGCAACTAACAATATCTCTTTGTCAAAACTGCTGTGAGGTTTAAGTGAGACAATATATATAATCTATGAATGTTTCTTTCATATGCTGTATATAGAATGCCTAAGAGATATATTTCATTTATTTCCCCTTATACCATGCCTTTCAGGGGACAAGAAAACAGTAATGACAGAAACAAGATGAGGCTATAGAAACAGAAATGCAAAATTACAGGACTTATAATATATATGTCTAATAATAATATCCATAACAAAAATAATGATGGTGATTTAGTGGGGTGTCTGGTAAGGAAGAATTTTTTTTAAGTAGAACTGTCATTTAAAAGTTGCTATTTACTTGGGATATTTTCCTAAACTGGGTTCTTCAGGCACAATCTAGTTCAGGCATCCTATTCTGTAGTGTTTAAAAGCACAGACTCTGGTGACACAGACCTGGGTCCATTATACAGATGTATAACTTCGGGCAAGTCAGTTAATCTCCTGTGGTTGTTTCCTCATTTGGAAAATGCAGAAGACATCCACCTAAGTGTTGTAATAAATAAATGAGTTAGTATAGATAAAACACTTAGAATAGTGCCTAATACATAACAAATGCTATGTATGTTGCTATTATTAATATTAGTTATGAAGTGTCATTTAAAATGGCACCAGGTAAGAAGCTCCACACGTTTGTTGGCCTCAGGCCAGAGGTGAGATGGCACAACTGAGCAAAGAGAGCCCAGCTCGGTGTGGGCTGGGAAAAAACTCAGTCAGCAAGTCAGACCTCACCTAACACAGCTTTCGAAGATGGACTGCAGGCCGGGCACAGTGACTGACGCCTGTAATCTTAGTACTTTGGGAGGCCAAGGCAAGTGGATCACTTGAAGTCAGGAGTTTGAGACCAACATGGCCAACATGGTAAAACCCTGTCTCTACTAAAAATACAAAAACTAGCCAGGTGTGATGGCAAGCGCCTGTAATTCCAGCCACTTGGGAGACTGAGGCAGGAGAATTGCTTGAACCCAGGAGGTGGAGGCTGCAGTGAGCCAAGATCCTGCTACTGCACTCCAGCCTGGGTGAACTAGGAAATATCAAAAACATAAGGAAAGGGGAAAACATGCTGTGATGAACTCTTTCTTCTCCCCCATCCCTGGACATTCAGCCAAACTCCTGATCCCTCAAATATTTCCATCTTTCCATCACCAAGGTCAGAGCACAACCTAGCTGCAGAGCGAGATTCTGTCTCTAAATAAATAAATAAATAAATAAAGTGTACTGTGATTTAACAAAAGTTAATTTAAAGACAGGACAGTAAAGAGTAAGCCCTACCACAACAGATACCACAATAGATACCACAATAAATAAGTTCATGTACACTTACGCAAAACCAGCTCACACAACAAATTTCGGGCACCAAATACAAATGAAATGCGTGTATTGTCTGAAACTCACATTAGACATATGCTCCCAGAAAAAGAATAAATTTTAAATTACAAAATAGGCATCTGTAAATACACCATTCAGGATATAATCCAGATATAATTATGAGAATGAAGAAAGTAATAAAATAGCGTAAGAAATGTTTTTCAAATAGAGCCACTGAGAGGCATTAGCATGGCAACATTAACAGAAAATAAGATATTACATTAGGCGGCCGCCCACCACACAGGAAGGCTCTGCTGTCTCAGATTCATTTGCTCCTAATTCAGTTATTCACCAGTTTTCATTCTGAGGTGACCTCAAAAAATGAGATTCTTGTGATTATGAGAATACGTTTTTATGATCCTAAAAGTATTTCCCTTCCTTAAATTAGAAAAAAAAAATGAACTATATCAACAGAGAAACTCACCAAAGTACCTCCCTAATTTTTACCTGTAAGGTTCATTTTGTTAGAGTTAAGCCAGGCCATGCTTGAAAATACTAATGATGGATATTAGTTATTGTGACATACTGAAAGGATTAAGGGAATAATTCAATAGTGCGCTTCCATGGTGGCTGTAAATACAATATTCACTTACAGGAGAATGACTATTCTACTAAAGGAAAGGCATTCCTTATATATCACAGATTTTATATATAATTATATATAAATTATATATAATACTATATTTTTCTATATGGCACTCCATATAGATATATAAATTTTAAATTCAAAGTAAGATTATTCATTTCTTTTGTAGAACACACACCACAGTGGTTTAGTAACCACAAATTCTGTCTTCCAATTTTTTCCCCTTTTGCTGAACTAGTTTTTGTACATCTGAATAGACTAGATAAACTAAAGCCATGAGTAAAGATTATATTGTCATTTAAATGTAATACTATCTATTACTTTAATACTATTAGTAGAAGATTACATTTAGAAGTGGAAGAATATTGGCGTTGTTCTGGTTATCTTTGACTCCAGTGAAAAATAGAATATTCGTGAAGGAGCAGGCACGTACAGAAAGTATAAACCATGCCTGGCAAAGGCATCCTCTGTGTGTGCACATGTGTGTGTGAGGCATATGTCAAAGCAACACAAAATGTCACAATCATCATAGGAACCAATTATTTAAACTTTGACACGAAAAATACATATATTATAAAAGCTACTCATAAAAAAACTGCCTGTCCTTTCTTTATTTTCCTTGCCCATTTTCCAAGCAAAGAAAGAAAACTGACATTATAGCTAAAAGCAGGTAAGCCGGAGGGCAGAGAAGGAAGAGCCAAGACCTAAATAATATACCACCTGGATAGTCCCGCAACACAGTTCCATAGGCTAATCATGGTTTGTCACACAAGTTATACAAAGATCCTCTCATGGCAAATTCCATATAGTTCTTCCTCGATCCTGGCAAATGCCCCGTAGGAAAAAGTTGAAGTCAAAGAAAGTGAAAATATCAGATAAATAATAGGTATAAATACACTTTAAAATGCTCTGTCTTCCTTGAAAAGCCCAGAGGCAGAGAGCATGCAGCTTCAGAAATTCTGCCAACTGCAGGCCTCTCTCCCATCTCTGACTGTTCCCTTCTGTCTTACTCTGCTGATTCCCGCAGAGGAAGCAAGGAAATCACAAAAGCACCAGCCTGAGTGTAGAACATTTTGCCACATAGTGGCCCAACAGGAGCAGAGAGAGACTGAGGGCATGACCCATGACCCAAATGGTCAAGTATTTTTTTTTTTACTTGCCAACTCTGTTGAGTTGAATTGGTGTGTATACAAGTCCAGACAGGACCAGCCAAAGTCACCAACACAGCCAGACCCTATTACTGTTCCTCACCTCCAGCTTCCTTTAAAAGCAGAGAAAAGCAAAGAAGAAAAGTGAAGGTGCAGCCCACGTCTGCTCTCAGCTAGAGACAACATGATCCCTGCTGATTTGGGGGTTTGGCCCCTCAGGGCGCAGGAGGCAACTGCTCTGTGGTGACCCAGAACTTCTCTAAAATCTCTTCCAATCCCAAAAGATATTTTGGAAAACATTTGGAGTTCCAGTGTAGTGCGGTGAAAATACTATTCGAAAGCAACTATGAAAATAGCTAAATTATTCTTATATCAAAATCAATTTTAAATTTCAGTATAAGAACAAGAGTCAGATATGGCCTAAGGGTATGGACAGAATATCATTTCTATTTTGAGAGAATATCTATTTGCAGTTTTCAGAAATGGACCATTTGTCATGCACAGATGAACCCTGCATAAGAGAGAGAATGCACATTTTAAGATGTTTGCAGCATACTACCTTAAGAATAAAAATTTCCAACAAAGCTGTTAGATCCCAAACTCCTTCATGGTAACTATTTCTCCAACTATTTAGCCACTCTGGCATCAAGCACCATAAGAATTCAGCTAACAGGTATATGTAGGAAGTCTTCTTGTTTTACCTGATTTTTTACACTAACATGTTTTACCCTTTCTTTTGCTCTGCTAATACTCACTACTTTCAGTGCCTGACCCTGTAGAAAAAAAGAGAACCATTTTATTCTGAAGAACTCAAAATAATTTAAAGAATAGGAGCTATTACAGTAAATAGGTACATTCTGACACTTAGGAGCCTGGAACCCTCAGCCATTCTGCAGAAATGCAAACCCAAAACTCAACCCCTACCCATGGAGGAAAAATAAAGATATTTTAATAAAAGCATCTCTGAACAGAACTAGGAACAATCAAAGACATAAGGAAAGGGGAAAACATGCTGTGATGAACTCTTTCTACTCCCCAGTCCCTGGGCATTCAGTCAAACTCCTGATCCCTCAAATCTTTACTTTTTTTCACCACCAAGGTCAGAGCACAGCCCAGCTGCAGGCTCTCACTGAGACTACTGTGGCCTCTTCATGGTCTCCTGTTTCCATGCCAGTTTCACCCTCCTAAAGCTCAGGTTGACCCAGTCACTGCCCTGCTCCATTGCCTCCAGGGTTGGAGAGTACACACCTCACCCCTCATATCTGGCCACACCTTCACTCTCACCTTTATTCTCACTACCTCTCTGCCCACACCCTAGATTTTAGTCCCACTACTGACTTCCTATTTTTTGTATATGCAGGATGCTTATTTGCCTTTGTGCTTAGGCAATAGTCTTTCACCATCTCCCTGTGTCCAAATCCTAATCACACCTCAAAACAAGGAAGTGGCTGCCAGACAGAACACCCTCAAACTGTTGCCACCAAGCCTACAGACTTCCCTGCATCCACACATCCACACTGTCTCCTTCCATCTGCAGTGGCAGATGGGTACTTCTGCCTGAAGGCTAAGGGAGACCTCCCTCCTACGGCCTGCGGGACCGACCCCAACCCAGGTACCCAGGGACCTTATCCCATCAATTAGCCCCCTTTCTTGTTTATCTTTGACCTCTCCCTTTCCATAGGCTCTGTCCCATCAGCTCACTCAGGGTATCTACATTTATAAAAACCTTCCAATGACCCATTTCCAACGCTTGCTCTTTCTCCCACTATTGCTTTCTTTTATCCTCTGTATAGAGCCAAATTGCTTGGCCACTCTCCTCTCACCTGCGCAATTTCCACATAACTCCCAACCCACTGCATTCTGACCTTCATCCCACCACTCATTTCCCCTGGCTGGTGAACTCATCCTATTAGTTTGTAAAATGTATTGACACTTACATGTCGTATTGATGCCTACATGTATGGCCCCAGACAGCACATGCCTAGCACTTGCCCAGCACTTGGGGGGAAGGGGAAGCGGGAAAGGGAGAAATCAGATATGACCTCTCTCAGTCAGGAGTTTAAACTGATAGCTAAACTCAGGCCAGAGTTTTATTTAACCTACGATGCTTTTAAAAATATATGATTTATTTGACAAAAATTCAGAATCTGAAGACTTCATGCAAAAATCTGGGATTTGGCTTCTATTAAAAAATCTAGAATCTCTGGCAACACAGTTTCTTTCCTGGGTGCCAGTAATCAGCTGAGAAGCAGCTGCTCCTTCAAGGGGCAGGGGCTCCCTGGTCCGCTATGGGCCCCACCGAACCCTCTGGGCTCCTTGTCTTTACTTTGGTGGCCCTTGTGGGCATTGGAGTTTGGAGTTTGAAATCCCTGCTTTAGATCAGTGCTATCCAATAAAAATACAAGTATGAGCCACATATGTAATTTTACCTGTAACACGAACTTTTATATTATATTTAATTTAATCTAACATGTCCAAAATGTTATCCCAACATGCAATCAATATACGAAGTTTAATAATGAGATATTTCATTTTCTTTTCTTTGTACAAGTCTTCAAAATTCAGTGTGCATGTGTGCATTTTACACTTATAGCCCTTCTCAATTCTAACTAGCCATGTGTCCAGAGTCCCATAGCCAAATGTGGCTAGTGGTTGCCACATTGGGCAGCTCATCTCTGGATGCTAAATGGTTAGTTAATAGAATCAGATCTTGCAAGCAGAGAAAGTAGGGGTGACAGAGAATATTAAGAAAAAAAAAAGAAAGCAGGAAGGACTAAAAAAGTGGGTGTGTATGTTAAAGAGTAGCCATGTGAGATGTTTAAAAATAGGAGGGAAAGGGGCAAGGACACAGACGATGAACCGTGCTCAGTGAAAAATCAGCTCTAGTCTAGTCCATCCCGGGAGAAAACCGTCATTTATAAGCAAATGAAGTTGACGGGCATGCAAACTTTCTAGAGGGAGGATTTGGTGTTTTAACAAGGCTCAGCATTAGACAGGAGGGAGTCACTGTAAATGTTACCTGGCCGTCTGTCTGAACTCAACTTCACACACTTGGTATTTAAGAGGCAGCAGAATGAACCAGGCTAGTGAGGACAGGATTCTTGGTCAATGTTGGCATTTTTTTTTTTTTTGAGACAGAGTTTCATTCTTGTCACCTAGACTGGAATGCAGTGGCACAATCTCAGCTCACTGCAACCTCTGCCTCCCGGGTTCAAGTGATTATCCTGTCTCAGCCTCCCAGCTAGCTGGGATTACAGGTGCCTGCCACCACACCCAGCTAATTTTTGTATTTTCAGTAGAGATGGGGTTTCACCATGTTGGCCAGGCTGATCTTGAAATCCTGACATCAGGCCTCCCAAAGTGCTGGGATTATAGGCATGAGCCACCACCCCTACTCAATATTGGGATTTTTAATCTGAGTCATGGCTGGGAGTAAATTAAAGATAAGAGACTTTCTTAAATGATGGGTTTGAGATACAGGAGAAGTGCTAGGTACAAAAAACAGGTCAAGGAGATGGGTTGAGGAGAAGCAGCAGTGAATAAGGAAGGAAACTCTTGGGCCAAGATCCAAGCAGAATTCAAGACTCAGAGGCATAGCTAAATGAGGATATATAGGCAGGAATCAAGAATCCAGATGTGTGGGTGCAATGTCAGAGGCCAGAAAGGTAGACTTGGGTGCAAAAAAATGGATACCCAGAGTCAGAGTCCAAAACCACAAACTGACCCAGTCCAACATCCCTGACCCAGAGACCTCAGAAACAGGATGCTTTTCTATCCTCCATGGGAGCACAATATGGCAGCCACTTAGTAAGTGCCACATCCTCCCTTCACCAGACTTTAATTCTGTTTCTTGTCTGTCCAAGAACCAAAATTAAATTCAGTCTAGGCTGGCAAAAGCCAAGCTACCAGCTGGGGGAAGAGGGGAACATGAAATATATCTGCCAGGCTTAAAAGGACTTGGAATCAGGAAGGCAATAATATCACTTCACAAACATAAAGTGATTTTGAAGCTTTTCCAGAGACCTTATCTCTGAACAGTTCTAGCCCAACTATTTATCCCTTCATTCATTTAGTCACCATTTATTGAGTAGTCTTCCCCTGAACTGTTTTACAATGAGGATTCACTAGGTCTATTGTACTAAGGCTTGCCAAATTCCACTCCACCAGAGCTGGCGAGGCAAGTGAAGGTAGCTCAGGCTTAAGCAAAATAGGTTCAGATCGTTAACGCTGAAGGGGCCTCTCTAAATGAACCCAGTGGGATTAGGAGGATACAATGATCCTAAAATGTTCAGAGGTCGACTTGTCTACATTTGTTGTAATTTTCCAAACTGGCTAGGACCCAAGAGAATGGGAAATAAGGCTAGTATAAAGTATCTCAAAAAGACTTCACTGAAGAGAACTCTCCTCTCAAGAAGGCAGTAGGCAGGACTTTTAAATCTCATTATATTACAAATATAGTTTTCCGTTTTGCACCCATACTACAGTTAAATACAAATATTTGGAGATGTTAGGAATATTGTGGCCTGATATTCTGCCAGGAAAAAAAAACTTTCTAATGATAAGAAACTGCTACATATTAGAGGGGAAAATGTATTTGGATAAAATTTTGAATTGTTAGGGATAGTGAACTTCTCACTGCTGATTCAAAAAAGCAGTGTGAGTTAGAAGAAAAGGTTGATGGTGGAAAGGAAATTAAAATGGCACCTAAAGTTAATGATGCAGAAAAAAAACAGTATCTTCAATGATGCCAACAAATCAAAATTTACAAAAACTTTAAGACTGTTAAGTGAACAAATGACTTGAGAAAAGGGTCCCTCTACTTGGATTCAATAATCAGTTTTACAGAAAGGTAAACATGTCATAAACAGGTAAGGTTTATATTCTAATTTACAAAAATATTCAAGTTTATATAAAGCGAGTTCTAGGATAATTTCTACTTCATTCACATTAAACCAATCAACAAACAAAGCCCTGAATGCAAATAATGACCCTCAGTTATCAAGAAATGATTTTATTTAGGATGTTGACTTACTGAGGTAGGGAAATATATGATTTTTAGAAAGTTTTCCAATAGAAAAAAGAAATTAAAACAAAGAACTTTTTGTTTCAAAAAATTATCTTCTGCTTACCTAAAGCAGATGTCCACTACAATATTATAAGTAGATATAGACCAAGATGAAAAAATATATATGAAATATATATGAACCTAACTTCTAAACCTGCAGATTGTTTCCAATGCTTATAGTTATGCAGACATATTATTTATACTCCATTAGTCAGGGTTGGTAAATAATTTAATAATATTATGATCAAAGAAACAATATTACATGTTTCCTTTAGGTATCAATTAAGCTTATTTTGTGAAATCATTTTCAAACAATGAGGTAAAAGAAACAGGAGGAAAAACGTTTGTTCTACTTTTTAACGAATCTGCTAATCACATTTTTCCCTCAACATAACATATTCGTTCTTCATGATAATGCATACACGCTTGCTAAAAATAAGATTTTTTTTCATTGCTGTATAAAATTGTAATGTCACCAATACTACCTTGATTAGTCATGAGCTACTTTTTCCACCACTGCAAGTAACATAGTTCACATCCTAAATTAAATAAAAAGGACTAGCAAAGCACCCCGTCAATTTTTTTCAACCCCACACTTATTTGTAATAGCAGCAATTGTAAAACTTTAATATGCTCTCCAATAATAAGCACAACAGCAATTGCTAATGTTTATTGAACACTTGCTGTATTTTAAGCCAATGTCTTGTAACATCTACATGTTAACACTTCCCATTTACGCAAGACTCATAGTTCAAGTCAAATTCGCCAGATACTTATTATAGCAAGTAAAAGTTAAAGGGAAGTACGTCATTCTGTTTACTCCCTTTCTTTGGAATAAATGATGATCCTAGCACTTTTCATGAATGCTATCACACATCAAACTCCACTTTACACCCTGCTCCAAAATGTTCTAAGGTCTCATTCACTCTCTCTCACTTTCAATCTGAAAGGGGTCATTTTTGAAGTTAGACCAGTATCAAGCTACTAACATTGTTTTAGGGACTTGAATTTGATGTTATTAGTTTTCTTCAGTGACTTTAGTCATTTATAATAGGCTTTATATTTTTAAATCTATGCCTTCCTTAAGATGAAGTTGTGTTCTTTGAAGTAATAGTAAAAACAGCTGAAAAATTGCAAAAATCAACCCAAGTCATGTTTCTGAATCACTTTGTTAAATACAGGTTTATTTAAAAGCTCAGACAATAAAGCAAGACATACTTCACATATAAACTTAAATGTAGAAAATAGTTTCCATTTTTTATCAGGGATTTCAGCTATGTTTTAGGAATCTTATCCCAATGAATAGATTCCTCTTGCTATGTTTCAAATACACTGAATACTTTTCCTAATTCTTCTCAAAAATATTGTTTCTCCTTTGTGAAAGCAATTTTAACAAATTTAAAGAGAAGAAAATAAAAGATCAGCATTCATAAATACTACATGCTTTTGTTAAAACACGAAAAAAATGCAACGTATTCATTCCTCACTCTTTATCTTAAAATACTGACTTTCTGATCCTAGCAAAACATAATTTTAGTAACTCGTCAAGGCAGAATACATAAAATTGGCATATTTTTGATATGCACACAAATTGAGAAAGCATCTTTTCCAACTGTGTTGCAGAAAATGAAATGCATCTGGTATGACAATATGGCCCAACACGTGAACTAGAATCAGTGGGAAGAAAGGGGGTTCTTTTTCTTCCTCATTCTCAAAACAGAACATTTGAAATAATGCACATGGCACAACAGCAAGGCATTATTAAGTCTGTTAGTACGAATTCCAAAGGTATATTTGGCTAACGAAAACACAAGAGCAGGCACACGGAAAGTAGCCTGGTTTGTTCACTTTTACTCACATATATCAGTGGCTCCAAAATCTCTTTCCCCAGCAGTCCAAAGCAATTTTTTTTCTTTGCTTTTGCTTAACATCTCCACCCACCGTCAGAGTACGTGCACATATGTTGTTGGGGCCTCATGCTGCGCTGGCGGGGTGGAGACATGGAGAGTGTGTTGGAGAACGTGGCTTATGCCAGGATCAAGCAGAGAACAAGAGAAAAATTAAACAATTTGCCTATTTTTGCAAGAAATTTTATTTCTGCCTTGAAAGAAAAGTCTTTTCATCTAGGCACTCTAAAGATGTATTAAGGGCTTTTATTCTATTTCTTTCTTGAGTACTGTGCTTGTGAACTGCGAATAAAGGTGAAATCTGTATGCGCTACAAGCCCCTTCCCCATGCCCAGGTCTCTTTAGAGATGAGCTGCTGAGAGAGTAAGGAAAAATCTCTGCGATATTCAGGAAGCTTGGAAGGGTGCTGCAAAGCTAAGCTGACTCCTGGGCAGTTGAATGAGTACCCTTCCAGTTCCAGGGTCCAATTCTATTTCTTACTCTTCCCCACTCAGAGGGTAGCCGGGTCCTTTGAGGTGGGCCGAGAGGTATTTCCAGGACTGAGAAATCCTCTCTTTTACATTGGTGAGAGAGTGCTCATGAAAGCTGTATTTGTGATTCAGTATAGACAACACTCTCCAGTTCTCAGAGAACAAAGCCCCATGAGCAGCAGATGCTGAGGACCAAAAATGGTATCTCTTTCTGGGACTGTGTCTGGCATCAGGCAAGTCCCTCAGAGTTTATCATTCTGTCTGCCTATATCCCATCTTTCTCCTATTTTTTGAAAGATATTTTAACTTTTTAATTTATCTTATGTCTATGTCAAAATGCTGATTCTCTATAATGAAAAGCTTCTTCAGAGTTATAGATCATGATTAACAATGTCATTTGTATATGTGATAAAATATATATGCAACAATCCATCACAGAACAAATTACAAATTAATATAGCTAATCCATTATAGAATTGATTGTATAGAGGAATGGGGAAAAATCTCCAGAATACATGTAAACTTGCAAGGCTGTAGTTTCATCAGTAAGACCAAAGTCATCGAAAAAAATGCAACAAGTTCTAAAAGTTGTCAAAGGTAGCTGTAATAATGAAAAAAGATTCTGGAGACTGACTTGAGTACAAAACCTCTCTCTGTCATCTGCTAACCGTATGACCCTGGAAAGGTTATTTAACTTACGTGAGCATTGGTTTACTGATCTATAAAATGACAATAAGAACTTATATCACATTGGTCTGCTGTGAGGGTTAAACTATGCAGGGCTATAAAATGCCCAGCATATGGTGAAGGCATACATAATAGTGTTAGTTTAGTATCTTCTTCAGAATAAGTCAATATCTTTTGTATATTAATACTTACATAGTAGCAGTGTTTTTTTAAAGATGGATAGTTTCTGAAAACTTTTTGGCAAAAAGGAACATAAAAATTCAGTTATCTATTTTTTGCTTTGAAAATATTTTGGTTCAGTGAACTGCAGTGTGATTTAGTAAGTTAACATTCACAGTAATATGATATATACCTTCCAAAATAATTATTTGTTGTTCTATTATCCTTGAAAGTGAAAGAAAAAAAAAAAGTAAAGTTTTCCAACTCTAAAATTCTTATACATTAGGATTATATACACACTCAAAAATAAATACTTCATTTGATATATAGTATTCATCTATACTGAATTTAAAACATTCTTCTAAAACCATTTATCACTTACTTTTAACACCAAAAACAGGGGTTCTATCCAGTTCACTTTCAAGATGACAGAAAGGGAAACGTATTTAGTCTTTTTGTCACTATTATTTCTACCTACTCTTCTAAGAATAAAATCTTTTTCTGGATCATCAGGTGTTTGCTTACTGCAAGCAAATTTGTTTATTAGGTAACAAAACATATTCGTATTCTGGTTTATTTTCTGGAGCTACACTAAGAAATCAGTCCACAAGCTATAAAACCTTTCAACTGAAAGCCTATCTATTCCCATATCTTACCCTTCAAAACACAGCCTGATGTTTCCTTGTAGCTGAGCTTTTAATCTGCTACTAAAGTTTTAATGTAAGTGTCATTCATCTAACATATTTAATCAGAGTCAAAACAATGAGAAAGTTTAAATAAACTAAGATGTATTGGGAGAAAAATGTTCTTTAGGTCTCTGGCAGAGTGAAACTTCCAAAATATTTTCTAGAATTAAAATGATTTGATAAACATTTACAAAAAGAGCAGTGCCTCTTCGAGGCTGAGGGAGTAAAAACAGCCAATTCAGTGGGACACATTGTGGGTACCACACATAAAATTTCTAATAAAACCACTTAAAAAAAATCTTGACTCTTGTCTGAGCAGTTAAGAAGTATAAAGCAGCATACTTTAAAAGCAAGTGCTTTGGATGACTATTAAAATTTCGCAAGGCTCATATGCATTTGACTAACTGGGAGGTGACGCTCCTGCTGTCCACTTGAAGGGCAATGAATGATCCACTTGCAGCCGGGGAAGGTTTTAAAAGGGGGTGCTGGAAAGTGAGCAGTCCTGCGACGATGCTTTCCCCGGCACAGGACGTCACAGGTGCCATAAATTACCTCTCCACGTTTCTATTTCTTCCTGCCAGCCATTTGCTTCAAATGGTGCTGCCTCCACACCACCACACGTGGTTGTAATTGTTTTAAGTTACTGGGTTAGTTTTTTTGTTTGCCAAGATGAGACTTGGCTGGACATCTCCTTCCAGGAAACCTCTAAAAAGTACCCACTTTAGGTCTAACTTTTCATTGGCTACTCAGAAAGCGTCTGGTGACAGGTATCATTTCTATCAAAAGTAAAGTCCGGGTGCAGGTCAGAACTCTTTCATCTTTGCTAAACTAGAGCGAGATGTTTTCTTTCACTGCTTCATCTACTTATAATTAATAGCATTTTTCCTCCCGCGTCCCTTCCGCTGCCCCCCGCCCCTGGTCCCCCGGTCCCCTGCTGCCAGGGTGGTGACAGCCTGAAGCGGAAGGCGTGGCCACGCGCACCTGGTCTCCGGCCGCGCCCACCGGCACTCACCTGGCTGCTGCCGCGCTCCTCGCCTGTCTCCGGGGCCCGAGATTCCGTGGGGTTCCGCGCTGGCTCTGCTGGAGGCGGCGGCGGCTCCAGCAGCTGCTCCAGGCAGGCGGTGCCCGGCAGAGAGGAGCTCTTCTGATGGCACAAATGCGCCCCGGGGCCCCGACGCCGTGCACCCTCATCTCGGGTGCGGTCCCCCCTCGGCGGCGGCTGGGGCGAGGAGGACAGGGAGGATGAGGCGGAGGAAGAGGAGGGAGCCGAGTCCGGGGAGCGTCCGCCAGGAGGCGTCCCTCCCGCTGCTCCCGCGGCCGCCACCGGCCCCTTTCCGGCGGGGAGCAAATGTTCGCGGATCCGGCGGCGCAGCGTGGACCCCTGCTCGGCTCTGCCGGCGGCGGGGCCGGGCTCTAGGGGCTCCGGCGAGGAGCAGCACAGGTTGGGCTGCGAGGAGGAGAAGACTCGGTCCAGCACTTGCTTCCGCTTCTTGAAGCCGCTCCACCTGCTGCCTGCACCACTCCCGCCGGCCGGTGCGCCCCGCGTGCCCCCCGGGGGCGGCGGGGAGGGCGACGGGGTGTCCGCAGTGCGGCGCTCCGGACCCCCCGCGCGCCCGCCCCCGCCCCCGCCCACCTTGCTCCTGCCCACCCCCAGCTGCAGGTTCTTCCAGAGCCGGGCCTGGAAGGAGGAGGACGCCGCCGCCGGCTCCGGCTCGCCCGCCGCGGCAGCCCGGGGCTCCATCCTCCACCCCCTGCTCCTCCTCTCCCCTCCTCCTCCTCCTCCTCCTGCTTCTCCTCCGCCCTCTCCGGCTGCGCGTCCTCCCGGGGCCCCGCGGTGGCGGCGGCGGCGGGCGCAGCAGCAGAAACCGGGAGTGCCCAGCGACTTCAGGCCAGCTCGGGGGAAAGAAGCGGCAGTCGCCGCCGCCAAGGCACTCCGGCCTCGGGACCCCGGCGCCGCCTCTTCCTCCCGCACCTGCTGGGGTGAGCTGGAGCTGTCACCGAATCCCGGCCGCAGCGCCTGCAAAGTTTCTCGCTCGAAGCTCCGCGGCTCCAGTCCACTGGCGTCCCCCAGGCCGCGCCCTGGCTCCCTCTTCCCGCTGGCCGAGCTCGGGAAGCTGCACGCACCGGGGCGTGCGCGTCCAGCTGCGCCAGGGACCGCACCCGGCGCCCTCCGGGCAGCACCTGTCAGCGGCGGGGGCAGCTGCCTCCAAACTGGGCGCGCACGCGGCTCACACGACACAGCGCGTCCGGCTGGAGGCTCCGGGGACCAGCAGCCCCCCTGGGGCGCCCCGGGACCATCCTCCAGCTCCTAGGTGGGAGGGCCGGTTGGAGCCGGATGGAGCTAGGTAAGGCCCGAAGCCAGCTTGCTCCCTAGGATCGGGCCACAGTTGCCCACGCGGCTCGCTCTGCGCTGGCCGCCGGACGCGCTGGCAGTCGTCTGGGTCCGATGAAGCGAGCTGGAGTGGAGACTCTGCGCCTTCGATGGGTCTCGTGGGGGGCACTGAGCTTCCACACTGAGCGATGAACCTGACGGAGTTCTAAGGCTGAACACGTCTGCCCCCGCCCCGTTCTGCGCCCTGGGTCCAAGACGAGAGTTTAATTTCTTCTGTCTTGACTTCATCCCCATCCACCCCTCCCTTCTCTTTATTTGCCTCTGCACTGGTCTCTTATGATCAGGATCTAGCGTTTCCGGAGTCTGACGATAAAGCCAGCCCTTAAGTTGCAGGGAGTTTGCGGTGAATAAAGATGGGTGATGCGCACTGTCTTTGATCCGATTCGGCACACAGAGAATTTTGTTCTTTTCATTCAAGCGCGTTTTTCTTTGGTGACTTCATCTGCTTGTTGCAAGGCAAATGGAAAAGCCTTGTGGCTCATTCAGACTTTGCTTCTCCCAAAGCTGCTCAGCTAGGATCTTCTTATTCTACTAGAAGAGGCTTCTGAAAGGCCACCAACACAATGCCTTTTTCGTCCTCCTAAATGTGGAAAATGGGAGAGTTCCCTAAGCTGCAGCAGCACACCGATCAGTCTTGTCTGGCTAGCAGTATACTTTGGAGGTGTTACGAACCTAAGTTTTTTGTTTTGTTTTTCTTACCTTTATAACATTTATTAAGCACCTACTATGTACCAGGCACTATGATAGGCTCTGGGGATGCAGCTGTGAACAAGGCAGTGGGGTCCCACCCACATGTAGCTTATTGTGAGGGTGAAGGTTGGGAGGGGATGAATTTCTAATATTTCTAATATTGAAAAGTCCCATGGAAACAGTTAAGCAGGGTACCACATAACAGAGTGGCTTTAGAGGAAGAGCTTCTGGACAAAATGCAGGATACAAATTAAACTGAATTTCAGATAAACAATGAATGTTAGTATATGTATGTCCCAAATATTGCATGGGACGTACTTATACCAAAATAGTATTATTTATCTCAAATTTAAATTTAACTGGGTGTCTTGTGTTTTTCTTTGCCAAATTTGGCAACCCCATATGGAGAGCTTTTTGTTTTTTTTTTACATTAAGTGTATAGGGAGAGTCTCTCTGAGAAGATAAAATTTTGAATTAAGACTTAATAAGGACAAAGAATCAGCTATTGATGGATCTGACTGTAGAATTTTAGGTAGAAGGAACAGCAGATACAGAGGTCCTGAGGCAGGAAGCAGCTTGACTAGGCATGTTCAAGGACAGATGGATACCACTGCAAATAGAGTACAGCAAGGTGGGTGGGGTTGGTAAGAGATGCAGTGAAACAAAAGGTCAGCTGATGGAGTGGGTCCTATAGCCAGAGTGAAAGTTCATGGTTCCTCTAAATGAAATGAGGAGCCATTAGAGGTTTTGTTCTTGTTTTAGTTTTTGTTTTTGGGACAGAGTTTCACTCTGTCACCCAGGCTGGAGTGCAATGGTGTGATCTCAGCTCACTGCACCCTCCACCCTTGGGGTTCAATTGATTCTCCTACCTCAGCCTCCAGGGTAGCTGGGATTACAGGTATGTGCCATTACACCAGGCTAATTTTGTATTTTTAGTAGAGATGGGGTTTCTCCATGTTGGTCAGGCTGGTCTTGAACTGCCGACCTCAGGCGGTCCACCCACCTCAGCCTCCCAAAATGCTGAGATTACAAGGGTGAGCCACTGAGGCCAGCCCATTAGAAGTTTTTTTAAGCATGAGGGTGATGTGATTTATTAAAACTAATCCCAGGTATTAACAAATAGTCTCAAGAGGCTATTTTGAAGATTAGGTGAAAAAAGGACTTAGCTCAGTGCCTGTATATAGTTGATATTATTGTTGTTTGGCAGACCAAATATTTCCCAAGTGCATAAATACTATGCTTTGGAAAAAGAACAATGTTAGTAGATAAACATGGGGCTGCATTTAAATAACACATTGAAGTGACAAGATTGTACAGATGGATTGTGGTTGCCAGGAGTTAGTGGTGGGGCAAATGTAAAGGAACAGAATAAAGAGGTTTACCTGTTATGATGAGACAAACTTAGACTATGGTGGTGGTTACATGAATCTATGTCATACACAGGATAAAACTGCATAGAACTACATACATACATGAGTGCACATAAAAGGTGGTGAAATCGGAATAAGGTGAGTGAGTTGTACCAATGGCAATTTCCTGGGTTTTCATATTGATCTTTAGCTGTGTATGATAATAACATTGGGGGAAATTGGGTGAAGGTCACACAGGAGTTCTGTATAGTATGTTTGCAACTTCCTGTGAGTCTATAATTATTTTAAAATCAAAAGTATAAATAAAAGCAAAACAAAAAGCATGTTTTTTTTAAAAAAAAGAAATGTGTACTGATGAAAGTTTTCCTTTGGAACCCTAATCATTGAATGAAACAGTCTTAGAGCTACAATGGACTACCCTTTCTCTGTAGCTCTGTTTTCACCAACCTCACCTAATCCCTGAGGAAGCCTCTGAGAAGCAAATGAGGGAAAAGTCTAGGACTGGTGAGGCAGAGTCCACATTAGGGCATGTTCACAGCTGCAAATGTAAACACAGAGGCTGTGAGGCTCTCTCCACACAGAATAAGAAAAGCCAACCACATTGCCTTTATGGAGGTACCTAACCTCGGGTGAAAGCAGAAGATGTGGCATTTCTCATTGGCTTTTCCTTCCTCTTCACTCCAGTTTTCTTTCTCTGTATTTTATTTCTGCGAGTTAGTCCTTACTTGTCACAGGTAAGTTTAAAAGTTTCAGGTAAACCTTTTAAAGTTTCAGTTAAAATTCTTCAGCTAAATTATAAATGTCATAGCTAAGTCTAACTATGTAGTTGGTGGCTTAAGTGTTACCTCTCTGTAGGGTATATATGAGCTAACAGGGCTTTATACAACTAAAACCTCCATTAAAATAAGTGGAAACCTTTGTTAAGGACTTGGCCATTCAAGGTAGTATTAGCCTTACAAAGTGAGCTACACACCATCTTCGGAGGCTTTCGCTCCAAACCTGTATCAGTCCTTTATTAAATCAATATGGAGATCATTTTGAACAGCCCAAGGCAAGCTGTCTTTTCCACACCAGACAATCAAGCTGAAAGCACCAAGACCACAAAAAATTACCTGACTATAAAGCTACTCTGAAAGCCCAAAAGGAAACTGCACTACCCAGAAATCTTATTGTCACTAACAACGGAAAAATATTTTGTTGCTAGTTTGTTACAATGGTAGACTGGAGATGAGGCTACACAATTCAACCTTAAATTCATATAGTCTTTAATAATGCATTTAATTGACTTTTTAATATTATAATTTTTCTCTTCTATGTAATTGTCTTTAAATATTCTGAGATTTTGAGTTCTGGAATTGATAATTCCAAATAACACTGATCCATCAATATGAATTCATCTACACATCTTGAAAAAGCACATGTAACTTTTCCTAAATATCTGAAGTGGATCATAAAATGAGGCTGTCCGACAGATTGTGTATCATATAAAGCTACACTAGATAAGGTCTCTTCCATCAAATGACTTATATTTAAGATAAGATGCTTACATAAAAACTACAACACAAGCAGAAAGTTAATGGTACAAATTAATCACTGAGGAAGTGAAGAATTACTTCTGGCTTGACTAATCAAGGAGGACTTCTCGTTGGAGGCATATGAGGTAAAATCTAGTGCTGATGACAGGGTATAACAAGATGGATTGGCGCCAGCAAGGGAAAGCAAAATTCATGCCATGTAGCAAGACTTGAATAAATGTTAGCTATTTTTTTTATTACAGTTTACTGTCTCAAATATTGATAGAGCATTTATTGCTCAGATTAATATTAAATATGCTTCAAACACTGATATTGAGGAGGCTGAGGTGATGTATAAGTCAATATTTGACCAGAAACCCAAAGGAAGTGAGGGAAGGAGCCAAATAGTGAATCTGAGGAAAAACTTTTCCAGAAACAGGAAACACGAAGTGCAAAGAGGCTGAACAGGGACATTGTTAGCTTCAACAATGGCAAAGAGGGCAAAGTAACTGGAAGAAAGAAAGCAAGAGGGGTATGAGAAGAGAAAATATTGCAGAGAAGCTCAGGGCCAGATGATGTAGGATTCTGTAGGCGACAGTAAAGACTTCTTTGGACTTGGAAAATGGAAAGCCACTGGAGGGCTTTGAGTAGAGTTTTTTAAATAATCAAATTGCATTTTAAATGGCTCATTCTGGCCTCTTTGTTGACAATAGAGTGGAGGGGCATAGATGAGAACAGAGTTTAGATAGGAGCCAATTCTGGGAACAGAGTTTAGATAGGATCCATACACAAGGGACAATGGTGGCTTCCACTGAGGTGGTAGGCAAGAAGTGGTGACCACAGTGATATTCTAGATACAGCATGTTTTGAAGACAGAACTGACAGCTGGGCACGGCAGCTCTTGCCTGTGTTCCCAGCTATGTGAGAGGCTGAGGAGGGAAGATCACTTGAGCCCAGGATTTGGAGGTTGCAGTCAGTTATGATTGTGTGACTGCACTGCAGCATGGGTGACAGAACAAGACCCCATCTCAGAAATAAATAAACACATAAAATGAAAGATAGAGCTGAGAGGTTTACCATAGTTTGAACATGGGGTACTCAAGCATTATGTTAAATTGTTTGCATTATTTGTCATACACAGTTTTCATTGCAATCCCATTTTGTGGATGAAGAAATCAACTCTGAGGCATATTACGTGACTTACAAGGTCATTCATTGAGTAATTAGCAGATCCAACAATAGAGGCCAGGTCCATGGGATTCCAAAGCCACACAGCTTCTTTAATTTTAAAATATATGCACAAACAGAATAAATAATGGAAAGAAGCCTCAAAAGAAGAACTGATCTATGCCCGTGCCTTAGGTGAGCAATAAGACAGTCTTGAACAGGACCACAGCTTCCACTCAATGAGATTAAGGATGTAAACGCAAGCACAAAAACAACATTTCTGGAACTAATTGAGTTAAAGGCCAATTAAATGGCATTTCAGGAGCCCCATTGTCAGTGTCGCCCTGGCTGCTGTCCCAGCTCCCAGCACTGGGCCAGATATTCTCAGGCCCTCTTGTTCTCTTCCAGTCTCTGAAATGGGATAATAATATCTGTCCACCTAACCCATCTCACAAGGACCCAATTCAAAGACAAATGTCAGCAGCATTTTTGACGGGTAAAGCCTGTCCAAAAGAGTGACATTTTCATCACTTTGTAACCGAAAACAAGAAGACCTACCACACTGATTTGTTCCATCTTACATGGAAAACCCTGCCTATGTGGACGGAAGCATTTTGAACCATTCAAAACCAAGAACTCAGTCATCACAATTCACCATATTGAGTTGACTGCTAACTACATGATTAACTCAAGAGAATGAATTCCTGTTCCAGTTATAAACTAGTTTTTGTCATTTCTTTCTTGAAAGATATCCCAGTAGAGCTCTCAAATTAGGTTGAATGTTTAAGCAACTTCAAAGGAGATATTTCTATTTCTTCTGCTTAACCTAAGCCATTTCACGTTTTCTTTTAAATGAAAGTGTTTTTTAAAATTCTAGAGTTCTATTTCTATGTAGGAGAGACCTAAGCATGTTCCTGTGGCTAGAAGGAGAGAGAGGGGACTTGAAACTACATTTGCATTTTAAAAATTGTTTTTTGGAATCAATTGTCCATGTCCAAGAAGAGAAAAAGGGGTTAAATGAAGATCAAAAGAGAGCAAAAGCTTCTTCCAGCCCAAGCCTTGATGCCAATTCTGTGCTGTAAAAGTCAGAAGACATGGGTGTTTGCCTTGGTTTTGCACCCAAGTGCTCTGTAACTACAAGAAGCTTTGGGGCCCTCAGTTTCTTGTCAGGAAAATGAAAAAATAGAACTAGTTACCCTCTAAGGTCTTTTTCAGCTTAAAAATTGTGTAAACCTCTGAAACAATTCTCCAATATATGGTATAATCCGTCTACTCATTCCTGATCTGAGTTTCTACTTTCAATGCTGTACAAAAAGGCCTGTAGCACGAGATGGTCATGTAATAATCACCTTTGAATGTATACCATGTGGCAGAGGCCGGCCCCCTACTCCTATCTCTCAGGATCCAGCACTCCAGTATGAATATCTGCATCTTTCTGCCTCAGGGCTGGCTTCAAACTGCATCCTTTCCCCCAAGTGCCTGGAACAGCTTTCAACCAATGAGTGGCAGCATTGATGAGAGTTGAGGTATCTCTAGCTGCCTCCTGCCCAATGAGGGGACCCGAGGTAATGAGAAAGAGGCAAGGATTCTGCATTTCCCCCAGGTCCAGCACCTCCAGGTCACTGGCTTGGTAACGTGCCCTCTATCAGCTTCCTTTCCTTCCCTGTCCAACTTGCTTCATTCCACTAAAGCTGGTCCCTGCACTTCCCAAATAGATTGCTTGGCATTTGATTCCTTGTCACTAAGTCAGCTTCTGAGGGAATCCAAACTAAGACACGTTAAAATGGACAATTTAATTCCCAGCTAGTGAGGTTCCCAACTTGACCACTCTATGAGAATAAAAGTAATGTTCCCCAGCAAGAGTCCTTTGAATCATATAATGCCTTTACAGGGAATTATAAAGACAATGTTTATCTCAGAACCTACAATCTATTCCCTCATAGTGAGGCCCCTTAAGAGCCAGAGTATTAATCTATGATTTACTTCCTTGATGTAGTTCACTGACTTCCTAAAATAAGCAATAGCGTAGACTCCTCAGCATATATTACAACCTGGAAAGACAGTCTCCACTGCTCATGGCCATCCCATCCTTTTTGTCAGATATGTGACCAATCAGGAAACTATTAATTAGAGGGTGTATTAATTGGGACTGGGTCCCCCGTGAGTAACACAAAAACCTTAAACATGTTAAAGAAGTCTGAAGGTCATTGCCCAGACCTAGTGTGGTATTCCTTCTGTTTTGTTGCCCCACCACACATTCCCAAACAAAGTCACCTCATGCTCCAAGATCATCGGTGGAGCTCTAGCCAGCCAATAAAAAAGAAGAAAAAGCGAAGAAGAGAGGCCCCCTGCTTTTTTCTTTTGAGATAGAATCGCGCTCTGTCACCAGGCTGAAGTGCAGTGACATGATCTCGGCTCACTGCAACCTCTACCTCGCGGGTTCAAATGATTCTCCTGCCTCAACCTCCTGAGTAGCTGGGACTACAGGCATGCACCACCATGCCTGGCTAATTTTTGTATTTTTAGTAGAGACGAGGGTTTCACCACGTTGGCCAGGATGGTCTCGATCTCTTGACCTCATGATTCACCCGCCTCGGCCTCCCAACATGCTGGGATTACAGGCATGAACCACCATGCCAGGCCAAGAGAGTGCCCCTTTCTTTAAGTTACTCTGCAAGTCTCCTTGTATCTCAGGGCTTAGGACTTGGGCACATGGCCATGCTCACCCGTGATTTCAAAATCAACTGAAACAACATCTTTATCCTGAGCAGTCATGTCCAGCCAAGAATTTGGGGTTTGTTTTTGAGGAAGAAAGGGAAGAAGAATATCGGAGGACAAGAAGCGACTCAGACA
Source organism: Cacajao melanocephalus (assembly GCA_963573385.1). Lineage (NCBI taxonomy): Eukaryota > Metazoa > Chordata > Mammalia > Primates > Pitheciidae > Cacajao > Cacajao melanocephalus. The sequence goes on from CAUYLG010034311.1 coordinate 94,720, forward strand.
CTGAGGAGTAGTCATCTGAGGGAGTTATACACTCATAAAGAAGAGGCATGGCCTGGTGTGGTGGCTCATGCCTGTAATCCTAGCACTTTGGGAGGTTGAGGCAGGTGGATCACTTGAGATCTGGAGTTGCAGACCAGCTTGACCAACATGGAGAAACCCCATCTCTACTAAAAATACAAAATTAGCAGAGCATGGTGGCACATGCCTATAATCCCAGCTACTCGGGAGGCTGAGGCAGGAGAATTACTTGAACCCAAGAGGAGGAGGGTGCAGTGAACCGAGATCACACCATTGCACTCCAGCCTGAGCTACAAGAAGGAAACTCCATCCCAAAGAAAAACTAAAAAAAAAGAGGCACAAAAGAGATTATCTCTTTTCTTTATCTGCATGTTTGGTACAATGCCTGGAACTACTGCAGCCATCTCGTTAGGAATCTGAGGACGAAGTAAATACCACAGTTGGCAAAGAAGAGAGATGAAAACAATAAGAGTTCATGATGATGTCATTGTGCTACAAAAGTAATCCACCCTGAGACTTTCCTGAACTCAGATCCTATTTTGTACTTATTAATTAATAATTAGAACGTGACTTTATCTAGATTTTTAGTGAACTTTTGTTGACTTTATATTTGTTTTCCTTTTTTTATTTTATTTTATTTTATTTTTTTTAGTAGAGACAGAATTTTGCCATATTGGCCAGGCTGGTCTCAAACTCCTGATCTCAGGTGGTCCACCCACCTCCGCCTCCCAAAGTGCTGGGATTACAGGCATGAGCCACCATACCTGGACAACTTTATACTTATTTTCTATTGCTGTCAAAACAAATGCTCACAAACTTAGCTACTTAAAACAACCCTTGGGGCCGTGAAACTACTCTGTTTGATACTATAATGGTGGATGTATATCATTAGACATTTGTCTAAACCCAAAGAGTATGCAACATCAAGAGTAAACCCCAACGTACACTAGGGACTCTGGGTGGTAGTGATGTGTCAGTATAGATTCATCAGTGGTAACAAATGTATTACTGTGGTTGGGAATGTTGATAACTGGAGAGGCTATGCATATGGGGAGGCAAGAGGTATATGGAAAATCTCTGTATCTTCTGCTTAATTTTGCTGTGAACCTAAGACTGCTCTAAAATATAATGTCCAGCTTAAAAAAAAAAAAACATGTATTCTCTCACAGTGTCTGTGGGTCAGAAGTCAGAAGTCTGGGCACAGTATGGCTGAGCTGGTTCCTTGGCCTCAGGTCTCACAACACTGAAATCCAAGTGTTGGCAGGGCTGTGTTCCTTCCTGGAGACTCTGGAGACAAATTTGCTTCCAGGCTCATTCAGATTGTCAGCGGAATTGTTCTTTGCCCTTGTAGGATTAAATTTCCGTTTTCTTATTCCATACTTAGCTTCTAGAGACTGCCTGCATTTCTTGGCTCGTGGCTTCCTCATCTTCAAACCTGAAAATTGTAGATGGAGTCCTCACTTTTCAATCTCTCAGGCCTCCCCTCCTGCCTCTTCTCTCTTGCTGGCTCTTCTGACTTCTAGTTAGGGGTTCATGGAATTACATTGGGTCCACTTGAATAATCCAGGACAAAGTCTTTATACTGAGTTCAGTTGATTAGGAAACAATTATATCTATAATGTCCCTTCACAGCTTTCTTTATACTAGCATCTGATTAACTAGAGGACGGGAATATTAAGGAGATAGCTCTAGAAATCTGCTTACCACAAGTTTCTTAGAGCCCAAAGCATCCTGATGAACACATTCTCATTGAGACCAAGAGAAAGGCTATATCTCCCTAGGTTGCCTCATTCACACTGAATGGATCCCTCTTGCTGGCAGGGCATTTCAAAGTTAACCTGAAACACCAGTTCAGGCCATGGTAGAAATGGGTGGTCAGACATGCCTCATCATACCCTCCTCCCTTTGGAATTCAGGCACAATTGACTAGCATTAACATTAAAACAGAGACCTCAAAAGACAATCTATTTTCCCCCTCAAGCCTGTTACCTGGAGGCTTCATCTGCATAATAAAATCCTTGATCTCTAGGACCCTTTTTCTTTTTCTCTTTTTTCTTTTCTTTTTGTTTTTTCGAGACAGAGTCTTGCTGTGTTGCCCAGGCTGGCATGCAGTTGCGCCATCTCTGCTCACTGCAACCTCTGCCTCCGAGGTTCAGGCAATTCTCACGCCTTAGCATCCCGAGTAGCTGGGACCACAGGTGTGCACTACAAGGCCAAGCTAATTTTTGTATTTTTAGTAGGGACAGAGTTTCACTATGTTGGCCAGCCTGGTCTTGAACTCCTGGCCTCAAATGATATACCTGCTCACCAAAGTGCTGGGATTAGAGGTGTGAGTCACTGTGCCCAGTCAATAACCCTTTTTCTTAACAAAGACACTCCCTTCTATTGATTCCAGGTCTCTAGATAAACTCTTTCAATCAACTGCCAATCAGAAAATCTTTGAACCCACCTATTACCTGGAAAGCTCCCCTTTCCAGACCAAACCAATGTACATCTTATATGTATTGATTGACGTCTATGTCTGCCTAAAACATATAAAATTAAGCTGTCGCCCAACCACCTTAAGCACGTGTTTTCAGGACGTGCTGAGGTTGTGCCATAGGCAGGTCCTTAACCTTGGCAAAATAAACTTCTAAGTTGATTGAAACCTGTCTCAGATACTTTTGGTTTACAGGACAAAATGTTTGTCTCTCAGATAGCTTTCTCTTTCTAAGAACGTATGTGGGTGGGTGGAGAAATGACATGACTTTCATATCCTCGTGGAAACAGGAAAGAGTCTGAGTCTGAGGAGGACAGTGCCGTTTGCCTCCACTGGTCTGGAGGAGACGTTCCTTGTCCACCCAGTTTGCCTGCTAGCATTCATAGGCAAGTCAACACTCACAAGATCTGGTCTCTCACCTTGATCAGAGCCCAGGCACTTCCAGATGATTCAACCTCCCCTTTGTTCCACCTGTCTGTCACCCCAGACATCTGTCATTTGCCTTATTTTGCCCCTGCCCTTCCCACCCCTGGCAATTACCTATAACTGAGCCTCTACTGCAAGGTCACCCAGGCCTACTAGTTCTCAGTTCAGCATCCATAACATTAGAGATGAGGTCAGCTCAGGAAATCTAAACATCCAATGTCAGGGGCTCTTCCTGCCATCCACAGAGCACCACCTAGTTTTTGGTCAAGTGGTTACAACCTAAACTGGTTTGTAACTGCTCTGTCCTGGTGGAATAGATAATTGGAATCTTTGTTGTTCTTTCTCTTTCTCAACATGCTGTGCACCCCTCAGCCCCCATCCCTCACCTTCCCTCCATCACCTAAGACTGTCTGTCCCTTAGTATCCAGACAGGATGGGTTTATCAGTCAGGGTCACAGCAGGAAATACATATATCAAAAAAAAAAAAAAAAGAATTGGTATGTTTAATTACTTTCAAAGGTATGATAAAGTTTAGAGCAGTAACTCTCAGAATGTGGTCTGGCAACCTGAGACTCTTTCAGGGGTCTGCAAGGTCAAAACTATTTTTATAATAATACCAAGACGTCATTTGCCTTTTTTACTTTTAGTCTCTCATAAGAGTGCAGGGGAGTTTTCCAGAGGCTACAGCACATGTAATATCACAAAAGATTGAATGCAGAAGCAGATATGAGAACCTAGCTGTCTTTTATAAGTTAGACAGTAAAGCAAAATTATAAAACAATCCCAATCTTTTATTTTTTTTGTTTTGAAAAACAGCTTTTGTAAAAATAAAAATAGTGTTCATGTTAACATGTAATGGTTTTATTATTGATATATCTAATGAATTAATACATAAATACTTTAAGCTTTTCTTTATACTGCCTAGAGAGCCAGGGAAGACAATAAATTGTTATAGAAGAAATAGAAAGAAAAAGATCAGTTTACTTTTTAGCAGCTGATGTGCAAAATAGAGTTGCATACCAGAAAAATAGTTTTGCTTGCCAGGGTACTTATTTTAAGAATATTTTACAGGCTTTCATTTTCTCTTTAATATGTCAACAACTGAGCCTAAAGAGCTTAGTTCATAGGTATTTTTCAAATGGTTGACAGAAAGAAAAATCCTATTTTCTTTATCTAAAGGACGGAAGAAGTAAGACAATGGCTACAACTAGTGGAAAGATGACTTCCTAGGTATCTTCCATCTGCCCCTGAATATTTACTCTCCATCCTTGTCCAAACTCCTCTTGGCAGGGTTGGAGGACCTGCATGGACCTCATCAGCAGCTCCCTTCCCCTCTGGTTTCAGTTTGGGATCTGCCAAAGAGGAGCATCCTTGTCTCAGAGCTGTCTGTCCTGGCAGATGTCCTCTCTCCAACAGAATCCTTCTACACTTAAAAACTAGCAAAGATCCCAAAGTGCTTTTGTTTCTGTCTATTGTATCTGTTCATATTTACTGCATTAGAAATTGATATTAAGAAAAGATGCCAAATAGGGTAGAATAGGTTTATTACTTTAAAGATAGGGAAGATTTCTAATATTATGTAGGAAAAAACTATTAAATGAAAGACCAGTAAGTTTAACTACACAAAATTTTAAATAATATACAACAAGGGGAACCATAAATGAAGTTAAAGTTTAAAAAACAAAACAGTGAAAAATATTTGCAAAATATGTACCAGGCAGATTAAAATACAGAAATTATAAAGAAGTATTCAAATTGATAAGAAAAAGACAAATAATTCAATAGAAAATTAGGCAAAGGATATTAAAAAGAAATTTGCAAAAGTGAAATCTCACTAGCAAAAAGAAAAAAATGAGAATTTAAACACCACTAAAATACAGTTTTAAAAAATTATTTAGCCGGGCACAGTAGCTCATGCCTGTAATCCCAGCACTTTGGGAGGCTAAGGCAGGCAGATCATGAGGTCAAGAGATTGAGACTATCCTGGCTAACACAGTGAAACCTCATCTCTACTAAAATGACAAAAATTTAGCTCAGCATGGCGGCATGTGCCTGTAATCCCAGCTATTCAGGAGGCTATGGCAGGAGAATCACTTGAACCAGGGACTCGGAGGCTGCAGTGAGTCGAGATTGCACCACTATACTCCAGCCTGACAAAAGAGTGAAATTCTGTCTCAAAAAAAAAAATTATTCACAGGGAGTAATGAAACATAAAGTAGTTTGGTTAGCTTTGGTTAGCATCAGCTATTAGTATGGGGGTGAGAAATGGATGTCACAGTCATTACTTATGGCAGCATGAGTTGTTCAGCCACTTAATAGGCCAACTTGGCAACATCTAATTAAATGCACATAATTTGTAACTCTGCAATTCTACTTCTAGATATCTTTTCCATGTAACACTGCACAAACCCTAGGAGATATATGTAAGTATTCTATTGCAGCACTGTCAGAAATAGCAGCAAGGGTTAGTAATTACAAAAAAGTGAAAAGAGAACTATGAATGCTCTTCAAGACAGAAATGATGATACAAATTGAGATTTATTTATAAAATTCTATGTAGCAGTCAAAAAGAAAGGGATGGATTGATATCTTTATATGAAAATGTTTACCAAAACATTGTTGAGTTAAAAAAAGCAAGCTACAAATTGATATTAACATTGTAATAGCCTATTGGCATTAATAAATGAATTTGCAAATTAGAAATTATTGGTACATTAAAAAAGAATACACTAGAACACGTTGAGATTCATCTCCACGGTGGCATAATACTTTGACATTAGGAAATTTATTAAAATATTATGCCTTATTAATTGCTCAAATTTTATCCAGTAATACTCACAAGGCATGGAACAGATTCAACATTCTTTCCTAATTTAAAATTTAAAAATCTTTGTAGATAGAGACGGATAATTCCTTAGCATGATATGATAATGTATATATATGCCCCAAAGCCAGTAATATCCTTCATAGCAAAGCAATGACAGAAGCAGTCCTGTGCATGTCAAGAACAAGGCATAGAGGCCAATAAGGGAATGGTTACTTCAAAGTATCTACATGAGCAAGCCAATGCATTTACGTAAGAAAATGAAATAACATGTGTAAATGTTGGAAAGAAGAGGCAAATTTTTCAGGATTTATTGATATCATGTGTACTTGAAAAACTCCAGAGGAAAAAAATATAGAAATAATAAGAAAAGCCAGTAAGAGAGTCAGCAATATGATTACTAAAGTCAATCAATAATTTTCCTTTTTACAATAAAAAAAGATTATAAAATAAGATAGAAACAATAATATTAAAAATAAGCAAAAAATGAAAAATAAGTGAACAAGGTTAAGATAAATCCAAGAGCTATGTGAGGAAAGGTTCAAAACTCTATTGTGGGGCATAGAGAAAGACTTGAGTAAATGAAAAATGCCTGGATGGGGAGATTCAATATTGAATTGGTGCCATTTCTACTTAATGAATCCATTAAGTCAATGTGATCCCAATCAAAATACTAGAAATTTTTTAAACTTTTTAAAATTTCAAAAATGTTTTAAACTTTAAAATTTGTAAAGTGAAAAAAATTTAAACCACTGGCTCTATTTCTCTACAAAACTATCACTAAAGCACATAGAAATATATACGTAACCCATGTGTGTCTCTGAGGCATCTGGAAAGAAGTGCACCAGCTTGTTAGAGGCGTCCTCTGATGGGGGGCACAAAGAACTTCTTACATCATACTATTTTGAGCTGTCAGATTTTTATAACAACCATTTGTTAGCTTTATGAGAAAAACCTCTTAAAAACTGTTTTATTTTTGTTTGAATTTTAAGATGATATGAAAAACCTTTAACATTGCTAACATGTAGAATGAATTTAACCTACAGCACAATGTAGCAAGATAAACACAGGCTTGGCATTAGAAGAGCTTTGTCCGAATTCAGCTTTTACCATTGCTTACTCTCGTTCATTTATCAATGTTCAGCTCTCTTATTCTTTAATTCTCCATTTTAAAGTTTAACTTCCTTGTAGTTTCAGTAAACAACCCTTTCCATCAGTTCTAATCAGTAGTTCACATCTGTTCTCCTGGTCCTCTGCTCTGTCCTGACTCATCACAGTCAACTGCTCTGGTCACCTGCTTTGACCCCTGATCACCAGCTCTGACCTATCCTGTAACTGTCCTTCCCACCAAATTACCCACCCCACCACTCTGGCTCATACCCCTGCTTTCTTTAAAATAGCCAATCGGAATTAGCCTAGACTGTGCGGTCTAACCCTAGCCAATAGGGGAACAACACAGCAGTAGGGGCTGCCTCTATCAGGAATAAGAACCCCTTCCCCTCCCTTGTCCAGGTGTGTGCTCACCATTGTTCCATCTGTGAGTCTCATCCTTCTATAGAAGTAAATTGCCTTGCTGAGGAAATTTATATTCAAGTGTTACTTCTTTCATGACACTGAAAATTTACATATAACAATAGTGTGTCACCTAACCTATCTAGACCGCAATTTCCCTATCTGAAAAATGGAAAGAGCAATGATCATCTCCCAGATTATTGTGAAAATCAAATGAGTTAGCATGTATGAAAGCACCAAGCTAGTACTCACCATATTAGAAGCATATAGTAAATATTTGCTGAATGTGAAGTATGTACAGTCACAACTGACTTCACTAGTCTGGGTTCTTGGTGAAAATTGAAAGACAACAAAAACTACTTTTGTTGGAAAATAAATGATGTATAAATACCAATACTCATATACTCATTGTCCAAGAGGATATCGCTCCCTTTTAAGAGTCAGCTAACATAGAAATATTACTTTATTTGCATGAATTTTTCAGTGAGCCAGTGGACAAAAGATCGTTTTGATATGTCAAATTGGCATATGCCATCACAAGAAGAAAGCTTTTGGGATGTGATTGGATTTTTGCTAATTATTTGCCAGGCTCACATCCTGGAATTCCCAGGTTGAATCTGTAAATGCAAGATGACAAAATTGGCATTCCATAATTTTGCTCAAATATTGACCAACCTGACTTTGATTTTAAAATATTTATTTTAAATGTATTCCAACAATCTCTATTTATGATACGACTGCAAATTATTTTGAAGCAACTATTTTTCATTGACTTCCTCAACTAAATTAATTTGACAGTAAAAAGAGATGAGATCAATAAGGAGATAAAGGGGAAGAGAGAATAGCTAATACATTGAACTAATTGAGAACAGTAAAGATAATTGCTTTTATATTAGTACAACTATTTTAAATAGACACATCATAATTGTACATATTTATGGGGCACAGTGAGATGTTTAGATACATATATACTTTGTGTGATGATCAAATCAGGGTATTTGGCATTTCCACCATCTCAAACATTCATGGTTTCTTTTGTTTCAGAATCCTCTTTTCTGGCTATTATGACATATACAATATTGTTAAACTATAATCTGTCTTCTACACAACAGCACACCAGAATTTGTTCCTTCTAGCTAACTTAGACCTGTACCTGTTAAACTAATCTTCTCTATCCCCATTCCTTGCTCCCTTCCTAGCTTCTGGTAACCACTATTATATTCTCTACTTCTATGAGATCAGTTTTTTAAGATACTGCACATGAGTGAAATCATGTGGTGTTTGTCTTTCTGTGCTTGGCTCACTTCGCTTGACATAATGTCCTCCAGTTCCATCAACGTTGCTGCTAATGGCAGGATTTTCCTCTTTTTATGGCTGAATAGTATTCCACTGTCTATATGTGCCACATTTTCTTTATCTATACATCTGTTGATAGACACTTGGGTTGATTCCATAGCTTGGCTATTGTGAACAGTGCTGCAATAAACTAGGGAGTTCATGGCAGAGAGCTCTTTGGCATACTGATTTCATTCTTTTTGTATACATACCCAGTAGTGGGATTACTGGATCATATGGTAGTTCTATTTTTAATTTTTTGAGAAAACTTCAGACTGTTTTCCATAGTTTCTGTACTAATTTGCATTTCCACCAACAGTATATAAGAGTTCCCCTTTCTCTTCATCCTCACCAGCATTTGTTATATTTTGTCTTTTGATGATAACCTTTCTAACGAGAGTGAAGTGATATCTATTGTGGTTTTGATTTGCGTCTCCCTACTGATGAGTGATACTGAGCATTTTTCATATATCTGTTGGCCATTTGTATGTCTTCTTTTGAGAGATGTTTATTTAGGACTTCAGCCTATTTTAAAATTAGATTATTTGTTTTTTTGCTATCGAGTTGAGTTCTTTATATATTCTGGATAACTCCTTGTCAGATGTATTGTTTGGAAACATTTTCTCCTGTAGGTTTCTTTTTCTTCTGTTTTTTTTTTTTTTTTTTTTTTTTCCTGTGCAGAAGCTTTTTAGTTTAATCAAATTCCATTTGTCTGTTTTTGCTTTTTGCCTGTGCTTTTGGATTCTTGTCCAAAAAATTAATAATAATATTAACATAACTCCTGTATCAAATGACTGAAAAACATTTCAGTTTGGAAAACAGGCGGTCAACTTGAGTTAGAGGTAACCCTTCTGTTTTACTGTGGTAGGTGTGATAAAGAGGGATTGTATTTATTTCAGCCAAGGCATTGTTTTGTCATGTTTTGGATAATTCTTGTGATTTATTCTTACTAGAGAGAATAATAATAAATCACAACAATAATCCAAACTAAATAAACAAACAACTAAGAAGATAAAAAGTGAAAAGAGTGTTGAAGGCAATAATTTCAACTTTAAAGCAAAAAAATACAACAAAAGGAAACAATAATTCAATTCAGCATAGACACTCTGAGCACTTCAAAATGCAGAGAACTATCCTAGGGGCTAAGTGGACATAGAAATGAATTATACCTGATCTTTGCCCTCCCAGAATACACATTCTGGAAAGGGAGCTAAGACCCACTCATAAATAAGTATTTAATAAAAAGTGATGTATGTTCTAAGGGCTAGAGGAGAAATAGTTGCTTTTTAACATGTGCAAATCTGACCTTCTGACCTTTTCCATCTAATCTTTTTACCTGCAGCTTTCCCAATCTCAGCTGATGGCAACACCATCCTAGTTTCTCAGGCTAAGCATATCTAATGCATCAGGAAATTACAATGACTCTATCTTCAGAATATATTTAGAACCTGTTCAGCACTCATCAGCTCTATTACTACCACTCTGATACAAGTCACTCTTACGTCTTGCCCAGATTACTATAATAGCTTTTTCCTTTTTTTAAATTTCCTTAAAGACCGGGTCTCATTCTGTTCACCCATGCTGGAGTATAGTGATGTGATTAGGGCTCACTGTAGCCTCCAATTCCAAGGCCCAAGCAATCCTTCCACCTCAGCCTCCCAGGTAGCTGGGACCACAGATGCATGTCACCACATCTGGCTAATTAGAAAAAAAATGGTGTTTTTTTAGAGAAGGGGTTATCATGTTACCCAGGCTGGTCTTGAACTCCTGGGCTCAAGCAATCCCCCCACATCAGCTTCCCAAAGTGCTGGGATAACAGGAATGACTGACCACGCCAAACTTACAATAGCTTTTGAATTGCTCTCTCCAGTTCTACTCTTATTACTGTAGAGCCTATTCTCAGCACAGTAACCAGAATGATCTTTTAAAGATGTAAAATACTTCATGTCATGCCTATGCCCAAAACTTCCAATAGCTCCCCATTTCTCTTAGTGTAAAAGGCAAAGTCTTTACAAGGGCTGACAAGACCCTACATAATCTGACCTCTCACTTTTTCTCTGATTCTCCCCTACCAATATTCCTTAAATACACTAGGCACACTTGTGGCTTAAGGTCTTTGCAATAGCCAATTCTCTACCCAAAATGCATTTCCTCAGGATATCTGCAGGCCAGACTCCTTTACAAGCTTTAAGACTTTCACAAGTGTTCTCAGCAAGGCCAACCATGACCACCCTATAGAAAACAGCAACTAGAACTCCCCTCCCATCACCGCCTCTGCTAACTGCACTCTTGATCTTCTTCATCCAGTTCCTTTTCTTTTCTTTTTCATACTGTTTCTCACATAAAATCTAATTCTTACTTTTTTTATGTTTATGGTTTCTTGTCTGTCTTCTGCCACTAAAAAGGAAGTTCCAGCAATCCCATTTCCGGGTATACATCCAAAGGAAATGAAATCAGTGTGTCAAAGAGATATCTGCATTCCCGTGTTCATTGCAGCTTTATTCACAATTGCCAAGATATGAAATCAACCTACGTGTCCATCAATGGATGAGTAGGTGAAGAAAATGTATCATATATACACAACAGAATACTATTAAAATGAAGAAAATCATATCATTTGCAACAAAATGGATGGCGCTGGAGGACAGAGTCAACTTGAAAAGTTGAATTCATGGAAATAGATTGGAATGACAGTTACCAGGGCTGGTAGTGGGTGGAGGGTCATGGGGTTTGGGGAGATACTGGTTAAAGGATACAAAACTTTAATTAGGAGAAATAAATTCAAGAGATCTATTGTACAACATGGTGACTATAGTTAATAGCAATGCGTTGTGTTGCTGAAAATCACTAAGAGAGTAGATATTAAGTGTTCTCATCACAAAAAATAGTATGTGAGGTAAAGCATATGTTAGCTCAATTTCCCATTTCACAATGTATATACATATTTCAAAACATCTCAATGTATGTATTATATACGATTTTCATCAAGTAAAAATAAATAGATAAATAGTAAGATTCATGTGAGTGGTAACTTTGTTGGGTAACTGATGTATCCCAAGCTTCTAGAACATTGCCTGGCACATAGAAAGCTCATCGTAAATATTTTCTGAAGAAATTAGATGTTTAACAGATAGAAATTTAATTTAAGAAATATTTAGTGAATGTATGTTATGTTCAGCAGTCGGAGTAAATCTGGAGCTTGAAGGAAAAGTTAAAGCTATATTTGAGAGCCATCAAAACAATTCTAATTGTTGAATGTATATGTATGTATTCCATGAAGGCAAAAGGAAGGCAACTACCGACAAAGCTTGGATGTAGAAGGAAAATGGAAAGGGTTGATGCAAAGGATTGTTGGAGAGCTCAGAATAATAAGCACGCCACTTCACAGAAAGAAAGTTTTCAGGAAGAAAGGGGATGGTCAACAGTGTCAAATACTGTAGAGAGAAGAGGAGGATAAGAACTGAGAAATGATAACTGGATTTGGTGATTACATTTCAAAAGATACCATGACCTTCAATAGAATAATTATTAAAGCAATTATCTCATAAAAAGTTTTACAAGGCCTAGTTATAAAAATAGTGTGATGGACTCAGGAAAAGATTTTATTTGCTAAATGAGAATGCCAAACATGTATAGGAAACATTTTATGGTATAAGCAATCTTCATTAAATATTAAGCAATAAAAAATCTTAAAATATTTATACTTCATTGCAAATTCTTCATTTATGGGCCACTTGAGTAGCAGTAAAAAGTAGAGGGCAGGCAGCATCTGTACTTGGAAAAACCTGAGTTTCAGGTTCTGCCACTTTCTAGCTTATGACTTTGGGCAATACACTTCAACTCCCTGAGTCTGTTTTCTCTTCTCTCAGATAAAGGTTTGATAACATTTGCCTTATCTACCTCACAGGCTTATTGGGGAGAATAAATGAAATAATGTAAGAAGAGTAAACACAAATCTCTTCATTCTAGGGTCTATATTATCTGGAGGCAGCATGCTGTGTTAAGAAAACCTAATTACTTAATTCAGCTATGGCTAGAACCAGGGCATTGGACATTCCAGATACCCATTAAGTCATCTATTTTAAAAAATGTCAATACCTGCCTTATCTCCTTTGATGGTCCTAGGGATCTAATGAGATGATGTATAAAAGTGCTTTGCAAACTTTAAATTACTATACACTTACAGGGAGAAATCTGCAAATTTTCTGTGTTTCAGACTCTGGGGACAATGGTACTGAAACCACAGTGGGCCAAAGAATCACCTGGGGAACTTGGTAAAAATGTACATACCAGAGACCCCTCCCTAGAAATTCTTCCAGTGGTCTGGAGAAGGGCCTAGGCATTTGTTTGGAAAAGCCCCCCAAGGTAGTTCTAATGCACGCAGTCTACACTTCATAAGGTAGAGAATGGTAAGACTGGGAGTGTGGCAAGAGTATAAGGATAGAAAAAGGGTAAAAGAAAATGGAGTCCCTTCTTGACTCCTGCAGATGGAAGTCTGGAAGTACAGGAAGGGATAGGCTTATTCCTAATCCCTAGGCCTCATTTTTTTTCAGGTATCCTGGATAAATGAAAATCATATATTTAGCAGGTACAGGCTGATGTTTTCATATATGCACGCATTGTGAAATGATGACCACAACTGAGCTAAGTAACACCTCCTTCCCCTTCACAGTTACTATTTTCTGTGTGTATGTGAAAACACTTAAGATCCACCCTCTTAGCAAATTTCAAGTATATAATATTTTGTTATTAACTATAGTCACCATGCTGTACATTAGGTTTTCAGAAGTTATTCATCTTACAGAAGTGAAACTTTGTACCCTTTGACCAACATCTCCCCAACATCCTCTCCCCCAAGGCCCCTGGGCCTCACTCACTCTTGATGCTTAACTGGAGAAGGATGGTCTTTCTGCCAAACAGGAAAGTTCTAGAAGCTGTTTATTTATTTATTAACAGTAAGAGTTTGGTCAGAAATGGGTAACTAATACCAACAATTTAATGAGTTCAAAATTGGAGAAGGTTTTGAACATTAACGAACAAATTAATATAATGGAATATGGGATTGTTTTATACCAAAATGTTAACCTCTCCCAGTCCTTGACGCCAAAAAGACCAGGCATGAAAGCTGATACTTGGTCTGGGGGACAAGCAAATATTTCCTTTCTCCTGGACATACGGTGATCTATCTCACAGGTTTCCTTCTGGTTACATCTTAGCCTTTGATTGATAGGATGGTAGGTGTCTCAGTTCAAAAGAAAGCAACCATCTTTGTTGATTTCACAGCTAAGGACTGACCTGGCAATAGTTGTTGTTTTAACCAGCAAAAATCTCCTTTCTGCCCCTGAGGTATATCATTTATTCAAGCACAAGACCGTACTTATCCCTTAATATAAAATGGAACTATGTCATAGTTCTATGAAACAACACAAAGACAGTATGAATGGGTGCCAAAATAAAAATAATTAATGAAACAAACCCATGTGGAATTAAAATGTAAGTCCATACTTGCAATGAATGAAGTATTTCTCAATGGTAAAAATTCCCAAATAATGTTCATCTTCTTTGAAATCTTTTCTCTCTTTAGCGTAGATCATCAAGAAATTTCAAATACATTTCACGGAAGATAAATAAGCTGTATCTTTCTCTCAAGAGTGTGTAAATTCCACAGATTTCCACTTTAAGACCTTCAAGTTCCCCAATTTGATTTTACAAGTGTGTGATAGTTTCCTTTTGAGAAATAGTCCCAAGAGTTTTATTGTACTTTTATCCTTCACTTCTTTTTATCTGTAATACTATTATACCACTCATGTCCATGTTTTATAATTTGAAACAGGACCTTCCCTCTCTAAAGGAGCACATAGAAGCATTCTGTTTTCCCTTGCCAAAGATCTACACAGAGTGGCTCTACTTTTTAGGTCATAATGGGAAAATGTTCAAGTGTATAATTCAAAATAAAACATGATACACAGTATTTTTAGTGGCGATGGTCATCATTCTTTTCACCAAATCTGCACAACACAGCTGTGCTTTAACATGAGATGGAGGAAGACGATTAAATAATGATATACCAACCAGCCAAATACAGCATTTTCAATAAAATTACAAATATGTAAACTATACTAATATTGTAAATGACAACATGCATACAAAATGATGTTCATAAAAGTAACTGCAAAATATAATGTACATGCTGTTTGAAATTTATAATTAATTTACTTGAGCTCTACTTTCTTAAAAAAATATTGGACACTTAAGTTAGACATGGTAGTTTGTGCCTACAGTCTCAACTTCTTGGGAGACAGAGGCAGGAGGATCACTTGAGACCAGGGGTTTGAGACCAGCCTGGGCAACATAGTGTGACCCTGTCTCTAAAAATATATGAATAAATTGGCCATTTTTCAGAAGGATATATAACACATAACAAGATCATGTAACTTAGGGAAAACTTTAAAACAAAAAGAAATCAAGAACAGCTACATAAAACATTTATATCAATGCTGATAAAGGTCAGAAGTTAATTTAGTAAAATATAAAGTTTTATATTCTACTCGTTATTTTCTCTACACAGTCAAGTGGATAATAAGGTATCTTCCAGCCATAGATCATGAAAATCACCAGCCAACACAGCTTCGTGAAGGAAATTATTTGAGACTGATGGTGTGCTCTGAGCTCATAAGAGCAGTGTTTCTGGGGCATATTAATTGGATATCAGCAGATTTAAGGGCATTGGTGTAAGCATAATTGTTTGGGTTGTAGTCTCTTCTTTTGGCATGTAAATTCCATCAATCTAAATCAACAAATGAGAACCCATTATATATAAGACACTCTTCCCCATCTCCCTCTTCATTAAAAATAAAATGCCCTTAATTATGATTAGTGTCTGCTTCACACTTTGAGGATAATTATTGCCCCTTTGCTTTTCCTGATACCAACAAAGCACAGCACATTTAGAGGTAAGTTACAATTGCTCAAGCAAATAGCATTAAGTGCTAAATTTATCTAGATAATCTAAAACAACTAACGGAAAATAAATGCTCCCAGCTCTTAAGAGCTAGGACCCTCAATACTTCAGCAAAGTATTTTAATCCAATAAAAGTGCTTCAGAGAAGTGAGGCTAAAATATATACCACCACGTCTTGGCATTCACTCCACACTAATTGCATTTTAGTCAAATTAAGTATGAGAAGAAGATGACTCAAAGCTTCTAATATATTTGACTGTCTACCAGATCACTAAGTTCCCTTAGGTTTGTTTCTTACCTTTAATAAATTAGTATCGTTTTCCTTTTAAGAAGCCAGTTTGGCTGGTGGGAGGCCTGAGGAGACAGGACAATGGCCTGCGAGAAAGTTCGGCGTCTTCCAAATAAGTCTTTCTGACACCAGGGAAGCAACAAAGAAAGGAGAGTGCCAGTGCCTGGGAGGTAAAGACAGAGACTTCAGGGAGGGAAGCCAGCAGGAAAGACAATGGGCAGGTGTGGGACTATCATTAGTTATAATATACTAGTTTCCATCCACATTCCTGGCTCCTCATAACTTCTGTAGCCCTCGTTATTTCCTAAGTGACTAAAACAATAAGCATATCCTTGGTTGAAGTATTTAGCCTTCTGTCCTTGGTTCCTGAAGCAGCTTTAGAACAGCTTCAGAGAGATTCAGGCGGGAGGCATTTTTTGTTATAATATTGGAGTGCATTAGGTCTCAGAAGCGAACCTCAGCAAACAGAAACTCTCTCTCTCACCTTCTCCTGCCCTCCTTTTGCCTGCTCCCTTTCTCCCCAAGGGAGGCCACAGACACTAAAAATACACTCAAATCCTCCCCTGCCTTTCTGTCTTGGAACTGGCCATAATGTATGTTGTCTGTTGGTAGGTCATAAGACCCCCATTTTGGAAGGGGTGCTGCCCCGTGCCCTGGAGAAACGAATGCTGCATAGAGAGCCCAAGAAGAATCTGAACAGACAGATCTTGCTGGGCTTCCCCACTCAGCCTATTAGATTAGATCACTCTTTGTGTCCAGTCACATTTCTGCATGGGCGTCCATGCTTCACTCATGCCCATCCATTGAAGTCTCCATAAAAGACCCAAGAGGAAGAGGTAAGGAGAGCTTCCAGATAGCTGAACACATGGAAGTTCCTGGATGTTGGCCCAACCTAGGAGGGCATGGAATCTCTGCCCTGCATCTCTTCACCTGTATCCTTTGTAGTATCCTTTATAATAAACTGGTAGACATAAGTGTTTTCCTGAGTTCTGTGAGCCATTCTAGCAAATTAATTGAACCCAAAAAGGGGTTGTGGGAACCCCAATTTATAGCTGATCAGTCAGAAGCACAGGTAAAACAACCTGGGCTTGCAAGGTATCAGATGGATACTTGCAAGGTATCCCTCAACCTATGGGCTCTGACACTCCCTCCAGGTAGATAGCATCACTAGCTGAGTTAAACTGGGCTGGAGGACATCCAGCTGGTATCTACTGCAGCATTGCTTGCTTGGTGTATATGGGAAAACCCACACACATTTCGTTACAGATGTCATTTGTGTTGACTGTTGTGGTGTGAGAGCAGAGGAAAAGCAGTTTGGATTTTTCCCACACAGCAGGTATGGCCCAGTTCAGCTGAGGTCAGCTGGCCTCACCTTAAGTGAGGCCTGACAATATAATCTCCAGCTAGCGTCCCTTGCAGTTCAGTACCCCACAGTAGAAGTAATTCACTGATACTCATCTCAGACACCCCCTTGAATACTAACATGTTGAGCACTTGTATCTGCTTGAGTTCCCTGGACTTTATAGATTGTAGACTATTGATTTTTTTTCCTTGTTTTTGGGGTGGTTTTGTTTTTCTACTGACATCAGGGTTAATACTTGTCCTTTCCATGAAGTCTGAAACAGAGTCTCCACTCTACTTAATATGAAAAATGCCTATAAGGGAGCCATGCTTTAATTTTCACTCTTTGTCTAAAGGGCAAATCTAATTCAATATTTCTGCTCCAACCTTTACAATTCAAAGAAAAATTCTGTTAGACTTTAAGCTTCATGAGGCCAGGGTATATGTGTGTTTTATTCACCACTGTATAGGAATCACTTAGCAAAGCGTTGATAGAACAATGGCTCAACATTTAGACTCTTGAATCAGGATACTTAGTTCAAATTCCAAGTTTACTACTGTGAGTTGTGTCATCTTTAGACAAGTTAGGGAAGCTCTCTGAGGCTCAGTTTCCACATTAACAAAATATGGATGATAATGATAATAGTATCTATCTCAAAGAATTGTTGGAAGGATTGAATGAGATAATCCATTCAAAACATAAATCACAATGCATTTGATAAATACATCATAAATGTTCAATATATATAATAAATACTCAATATATATTAGCCATTCACTAAGTATTATAAATGGTTTAAAACAGGCTATTTGATTTTCTTTGTTGGAAATAGACTTGGTTGATACTGCAGATATATCTGAAAGCATACTAATTGATTTATTACATTTCCAAGTCTTCTTCAGATTGGTTTTTAGTACATATAATTCAATTCCCTGTTCATTTATCTTCATCAAACTGAAGAATACAAAAATGGACATAAGCTACTCTTCTTGGTTACTGTTTTGCTATTTTTATGATGGTTTCATAATATACGATATGTCAGCAAGATAAAGTTTATATGCATGATACTGATTCATAAGTTATCTTTATTTTGAGTAATTTTCTATTACTTTGGGACTATTTTAAATATTTCTCCTAAAAACTGCCTTTCTCCTCTTGAGCAAAATTAAATTCACATTTTAGAGTATTTTTAAGCCATAAATATTACATCTTAGGGTTTTCTTTTCATTTCCTTTTTAAGTTTATTTCAACGAGAAATGACCTTTCAATGGTCAATGATGCCTTGAAGAGACAGTTTCTTGTCCTTTGACTTTTTCCTTACCAGATTGGACACTAGAGACTGATTTCTTTCTCCTACTGCTTGTACCATCCTGGCCTCTTTTTTACTATTCGCTGATCTTTAAAAAATGTTTTTTGAGCTGCTTCAACATTTGTAGCTACAAGAACTAATCTTCACTATTTTCGCCTATACTTCATACAATTTAAGGATTTTTATGAGAGAAATGAGAAATCTATTTATATTTTTGCCAATAACCTAGATCCTGAGAAATTCTTGGTTCTCCCGCCTTTTCACTATCTTTCTTCTTGTTACTACTCTTGTTTTCATATTCTTCTCTACATTGTATTTTAAATAAAGAAATTATGGTTAAATTTAAATAAATTCTTATTCTTAATTTTTGGAAATAAAAACAATGGGAACAAAAGAAACTCTAGCAATCCAGGTTAGGAATAAAATTCCATTTATGTCTTTAGGTGCTACAAACTTAGGGCATATCCCAGTTCTCTCTTGATCTGTCCAACATTGGACAAATACATCTCAACCCTTTTGGGCCTTGGTGATTGTTTTGTTTTCTATAAGAAGATGTTGAATAAATAAGCTCTCAATTTCTTTGCAAATGCAAAATTTGTCTTCAACTGAACACATGCTAAAAACATAACCACTTATATTGCTGTGGTACTTAGAATTTATAAAAGTAGCATACAGTAATAAAATAGAATATACTTTAACTGGTGACCATTCTATTGAAAAAAGTCAGTTGAAAAATGTACTTCCTTGAAAGAAACATTTCTCTCCCTTACTATTAAATGATTATTTAAATATACTTTGTTAGGTGGTTGATGTTTTAAGACTTAATCAAGTATTAGCACTTTAATAATTTTACTTTTCATCCATTAATGGGGATATACATTTTATAATACATTAAATTTCAACCCAACACCTATATTTTCTCATAGAACTAAATAGAAAATGTTGCTATACAGAACTCCACACTTTAAGAAAATATTTGCAAACTATGCATCTGATAAAATATCAATATCCAGAATCATAAGGAACTTAAACAAATCAAGAAGAAAAGATCAACCCCATTAAAAAGTGAGCAAGGAACATGAAAAGACACTTCTCAAAAGAATACATACAAGTGTCCAACAAACATGAAAAAATGCCGCACATCACTAATTGTCAGAGAAATGCAAATTAAAACCACAATGAGATACATTTCACACCAGTCAGAATGGCTATTATTAAAAAGTCAAACAGTAACAGATGTTGGCAAGGACATGGATAAAAGGGAAAGCTTATGGACTGTTGGTGGGAATGGAAATTAGCCCAACCCTTATGGAAAACGGTATGAAGATTTCACAAAGAACGAATATCAAACATTCTATTTAACACTGAATAGAATATTAATTCTATTTTTAGAACAAATAAATTCTAAAAATAGAATTGACATTTAACACAGCAATCCTACTATTGGGGATATATCCAAAGGAAAAGAAATGATTTGATCAAAAAGAACTGCATTTATGTTTATTGCAGTACTGTTCATAATAGCAAAGTCATGGAATCAACCTAAGTGTCCATCAGCAGTGGACTAGATAAGGAAGTGTGATATATACGCACCATGGAATACTACACAGCCACCAAAAAAAGAATGAAATCATGTCCTTTGGAGCAACATGGATGCAGCTAGAGGTCATTATCCTAAGTGAACTAATGCAGAAACAGAAAACCAAGTACTACATGTTCTCACTTGTGAATGGGAGTTAAACAGTGAGTACTCATGGACATAAAGTTGGAAAAAAACAGATACTGGAGATGCCAAAAGAGGGGGAGAGTGAAAGTGGGGGAAGGATTGACGAACTTCCTATTGGATACTATGTTCACTATTTGTGTGATAGGTTCACTGGAAGCCCAAACCCTGGTATCAGCCAATATGCCCATGTAACAAACTTGCACATGTACCCCCTGAACCTAAAAATTCTTTTTAAAAAGGAACTTCACACTTTAACCATATTTTTGTCCCAATCCTTGCTCCTGTTTGTTTCCTATTAGTGCAGAATCATGCCCTTGCACTGTCTATTCCTACCTTTGGGGAAGAGAAATACCCAAAGTGACAGCTCTCTTGAGGAACAGCTGCCCGTCCTCCCAGACCCAGCAGCTGGTGGAGGAAACCCAGAAATTCTGCTATTTGGCATCACTATTGTTAAGTACCAAACCATCCTGCTTTCTCAGAGCCTCCTTGGCAGCACTGACTATGAAATGGACAGCCTTTCTTTCACCTGAAGTGGAAAGAGTTGCTCATTCATTTGAAAAAAAATTTGACTAAAATAGGATTCCTGTTACTATAAAGGAAGATGTAAAAAATGTGCATAAAGAAACTTATTCTATTGTTTCACTTGAACATGAAAGGCTGCTGCACTACAGAGTATATTCTGTTAAACCAGTAACAGATTTTTTTTTTATTTTTACTAAAAATAAGTTTCTATATAATGGTGTTTCCACTTTTATCATTCCAAAAGAGTCTTCAGAAAAGTCTTCCCACATCTTTACCCATAAAAGCTGTCCCTCAATCTCCACTTTCAACATTTTACGCCCCATTTCACATTCTAAGCCAGAATTGAGGTAACCATAAAAT
The DNA here is from genome assembly GCA_963573385.1 of Cacajao melanocephalus. NCBI lineage: Eukaryota > Metazoa > Chordata > Mammalia > Primates > Pitheciidae > Cacajao > Cacajao melanocephalus. The sequence goes on from CAUYLG010034311.1 coordinate 115,823, forward strand.
TGCTCCCCGACTCCTTTGGGCATCCAGGTAAGAGTAAGAGAAGAAATCATGTTGGGAGACCTGGGTTCTTATCTCATTTCTTGAAGTAACCATCTGTGTGGCCACGGGCAAGTCACTTAACCCTTCTATGCCTCAGTTTCCACATCTGTAAAGTGAAAGAATTGAACTTGATCCTCTCAAACTTCCACTCTTCTATCTATACAAATTACACTAAAATAAATAAGTTTTAATAGCTAAGTGAGTGAAACAATCCCATTTTAATCAGGTCCATCTATTATTTTGACATTAGGAAGAATTTATCTGATCAGATTTGAGGAGGAAATTAAAGATTGAAGAACTAAGACAAGAGAGTTAAGTGACTGCATTTATTTGGAAGAAAGTATGCCTATGTGGGGATCTGGAATTTACTGAGATGGGTAAGATGTTCTGATTATTAGTTTTTCTCTATCACTGACAATAGGTTTGAATACTGGGATACTGCATGGGTACCATGGTGGTTTCATCTAGGTCCTGTTCAACAAAGGATAAGAACAGCCTAAAACCTGGCTTGGAGAAGAATGGTGAAAATCCACCTTTAGCCAAAGAACATTCGTTATAACTCTGGGCAAAAAAAAGTATGAAGACACTAAAACCTCATTATCTATCATTATCAAGGCATGAGGGGTAGGAATTTACCAAATAACTATTTCATTTAAATTCCAGTATAAATCATGATTTTAATGATTTTGAATATAATCTTCCTAACACTTCTAATAGGGTGACCATATAATTTATCAACCAAAAGGGAACACTTTGAAGACAGAAAAGGGATGCTATTTATAATTGCCAGGGCAATGTATCTAAACCAGGACCATCCCAGAAAACAAGAAGTATGGTCACTCAACAGTAACTTTCTTGTGTTCTCAGATTGGCTATTCCATACAAAGTTGCTTTTCCACTCTGATCCAAGTCACAAACACTCATTTCACCCTACTGAAATGCAGTGATGCTTCCAGATCTAGAATGTTTTATACCACTGGACCAGTGGCTCTCACACTGTAGTAGCCATCAGAATCACCTGAAGGACTTGTTAAAATGGATTGAGGAGCGTCACTCTCAGAGTTCCTGATTCAGTAAGTATGGAATGGGGCCTGAGTATCTGTATTTCTAAATTCTGAAGTGATCCCGATGCTGCTGGTCCAGGGACCACACTTTGAGAAGCACTATACTTAGTGGTAATCTCAGATAGCTGTGCCTTTCTCCATTCTTGTATCTGCATTTTCTAGTTTTTCAGCATCAGGTTCTAGCTGCCCATTGCCCCACCCTGCCACTCCATTTATCAGTATATTTGTCCCTAACAATCTGACTGTATTAATTTCTTTGATTCCTTGTAAAGGGTTTCTTCTAGTTTCCCATTGACTGGAAAAAATAAATATCCAAGTTTACTAGAATTCTCTTTAAAATAAATTCTTAAGTAAGCTTATTCATTCACTCATTCATTTGTTTATTCAACCAACACATATTTGAGTTTCCCTCTGAGCTGTCACATAAAGTAAAAGCTTAAGTTGTATCTATTTTGACTATTTATGTGCCTTGCTTGTTTCTATCTCACAACTGGCTGTAAAAAGGTATTTTTCCCACACAAATATAAATAAATGTAATAGTCACTTGGAAAACATGTAGTCTAAAATATATATGTAAAATTAAAGAAAGAGTTACAATGACATTGCCCTAGAAACATTGCTATGTAAGGGATATTTATTAAGAAAATGAAGGTGTGATATTACTTCATAGTATCCAGCTCATATTTGTTACCAACCCTAGTATTAGGAAAATTATTTGTTATCCATATGATACTGTCATCAGTCAAGTCATCACCATTCTCTTGGTCTATCCCCTTTATACAGCACAGCGTCAGTTCATATTTGACTGAGATGTAGAGATTCTACTAGAAATATAATGGAAGAAACTCAGTGGTAAAGTAGGCCTTTCTCACAGACAAGACATGCACTTTCAGCTAATAAACCTACGTTCAGATCATCTGAAAAGTTTATGACCATTAAGCTATGACTCTATTTCTTCAGGTTTTCCTGACACTCCAATAAAAACTCCTTTGACAACAGGAAGTTGTTCTAATAAAAACTGACACTAGAGTGGTGTATAAAAGACCAAGAATGCTTATATGCTGGGAGGGGAAAGACAGTCTCCACTGTTGGGTACACTCTGCCTGGGATATCAACACAGAGCGTCTGAGACTAGTGCAGCTGAACTAGTGATAGTGCTGTCAACACAGTGCAGACCAGTGAGCAACCAGAAAGGAGCTGGGCTTTGGAGCCAGGCACATCTGGGCCCCAAATCTTCACTGTCACTCAATAATATCAAAAAGCCCCAAGACTCTCACTGTATTAGTTCATTCTCATGCTGCTAGAAGGACACACCTGAAACTGGTTATTTATTTTTATTTGTTTATTTTTGAGACAGAGTCTTGCTCTGTCACCCAAGCTGGAATGCACTGTGGTGAGCTCAGCTCACTGCAACCTCCACCTCCCGAGTTCAAGCGATTCTCATACCTCAGCCTCCCAAGTACCTGGGACTACAGACGCGCACCACCACACCCGACTAATTTTTTGTATTTTTAGTAGAAACAGTGTTTCACCATGTTGCCCAGGCTGGTCTCGAACTCCTGCGCTCAGGCAACCTGCCTGCCTCAGCCTCCCAAAGTGCTAGGATTATAGGTGTGAGCCACCATGCTTAGCCAGAGACTAGGTAATTTATAAAGGAAAGAGGTTTAATTAATTCATGGTTCCACAGGGCTGGGGAGGCATAAAGAAACTTACAATCATGGCCAAAGGGGAAACAAACGCATCTTTCTTCACATGGCAGCAGCAAGAAGTTTGGAACAAAAGGGGGAAAAGTCCCCTATAAAACCATCAGATCTCCTGAGAATCTCTAACCAGAACAAGACGGAACCTGCCCCAACGATTCAATTATCTCCACCTGGTCCATCCTATGGTAGAGATTCAATTATCTCCATCATGGTCCTTCCAATTTAACCATGGGGAACCCTGCCCCATGATTCAATTATCTCCACCTGCTCCCTCCCCTGACACGTGGGGATTATGGCAACTGCAATTCAATATGAGATTTGGGTGGGAACACAGCCAAACCACATCCCTCACTTTCTGGGATTATCCTTTCTTTCACGATCTAAATAATATGACGCACAGGCTGAGAGAAGTTCAGCACCTCCTCAGTATTTCGGAGGATTCTAGGAGGAGGACATACGTTTTCCCATTTCTCCTCCCTCTCAATTTTTGCTCCCAGATTGATTCTCAGTCCCCACTCATATCTTCTCTGAAGTAACTGCTATGCTTTCTCTTCTTCCCTGTGTCCCAAACATGGGCCACAACCAAAGTACTATCAACACAAGACTCTCAAATGTAACAAGGTTTGAGGAAGTTTTGACTAGAGGAAGGGTAATCCCACACAGTGTAGAAACCAGCTTTGAATTGAATACAGCTTCCTCTGTCCCTAGAAATACACAGACCATTTGCAATCAAAGGAGGGGGTCTTTTTCTTCCTCAGTCTCTGACTTGCCACCAGGTGGCCAGCCTACTCCGCCTACAAAAGACTCTCCATTCTATTCCTTTCTCAGACTTCCAGAAATTCTGTCCTCTGCTCAAGCCACCAGCAGGCAACCCAAACGTTTCTGTTACTTTATTATGCAGAGCAATTTAATTTCTCAGACTCCATCCTTGACTGGTTGTTGGTTCCTTTACACAACCAAAAATAGGCTCTCTTTTCATGAAACTGATTTATACTGCTGTCTTGGAATGTTAATACAGTGACTGTGGTCATCCTTTTGAGTGATATTTAATCTTTTGGATGACAATTACCATGTGTGTGCAAGCCAATGGATTTATGTGAGCCTTGGTTTCCTCACCTACCTCACATGGTTGTTTTGAAGATTAAATGTAAAAGCCAGCATGACGCTTGCTGCATGGTAGCTGCTGATATTAACCATAAGAAATTTCTACTGGAAGGGGAATTAACAAGGCCACTGAGCAGGATTAGCCAACAGCCACAGCCAGTAGCTGACATGCCAAACTGAAGCTGAGGGCACCGCATTCTGGCACAGTCATTGCATTTCCTGATCTCCCTAGATGCCACATTTTCTGGCAAATACATAGTCAGAAATATTAGGCAAATCCTCACATTCCAGAGCTGAAAATATCCTCCCCCCGCCCCAACAGTAAGGGATGGTGTTCTATCTCGCTTATGTTGTTTGCTTCTTCTCTCAGGGAGGAGAACAGAGCTGGACAGGAGCCCAGCTATGTGCCACACGCTTCTGCAATCCATTGCCTGCCATCATGTATTGGCTCTGAGAATAAACTACAGTCACAGCTTTACAAGGATTTTTATTTCCCAGTGAAACAAACGTTGGTTACAGATAATCTGAAAATTATTTCAGCTGACGAATAAGTTAATGTTAGTGAAAAATCTCCTAAGAGCCAATTTAAAGGAAAAACTAGGAGGTCAACTTGAATCAAGTCCCATCAGCCTACTCCTTGTTCCCAAGTATCCTCTCATCAAAGCCACCCAAGGCTCTCTAGACAAAGGTGTCTTTTTCCTCCCCTCCCCTTCCTATTCTCTTCCCTCACCTCTCCTCTCATCTTTTTCTCTCTTCTTCTTTCTCCTTCTCCATTGCTTTTTCTCTCTTTTTTTTTCTCTTCTGTGTCCCTTTTAGATGTTCCAAGATCACTCCTAGTGTTACAAACCTTCCCCTGACTATGACCCAAGTACTCACCTAAAATTGGGGTGGCCTGTGTGTTTTTGAGATACATTACTTTGCACCCACCAACTGCTAGACCCTCTGCTATGTGCTTAACATGCGTAATCTCAATTATTCTGCCAACAACACAATGAAATGATGTTATACCCATTTTAAAGACAGAAAACGGATTCTCAGAGAAAGGAAGGCACTTGCGTGTGGCTACAATCAGTAAATGAATAGACAGGATTCAATTTCAGGTCTGTCCTCTATCAAGTCTGTTTGTTTTTTAGCACAAAATTCTCTCTGTGTGAGGCTCTCAGCTCAAGGAAGATTTCCACTGAGACTCAAAGAATTCTGGAGTTGGAAGGAGCCCTAGAGGTCCTCCTACTTAACCATGTTTTTAGTGTGGAACTGCTCACAGTCCGAATTTCAAATTGCATACACTTCTACCAAAGTGAAGACAGTGTGACATTCCTGTTGAAGCAGGAACGGTTCACTGTTTTGACTGATTTGATCACGTGCACAACAGCTAACTGGTAACACATGGGCAATTAATATCTATGTTCCTTCAGAAGTTTCATGACGCTGATTGTGGAACCCAATCCCACCGTGAACAGAGGCAGTTCAGATATTCATCCTTTGCCACCAATCTATTAATCTATTAATCAGCCGCAACAAATGAAAAACCCTTTGTAATCTGTGCAAACCCAGAGAGAATTGCATCCTTGGCATATTTACACGTTTTAGGAACTGGTTACCAACTAGAAAAACCGTTTGGCATATCAACTCTAATACAGCAGTTAGTCTCTATAAAAATGGATTTTCTCTCCAGACAATTTTTCCAGACGAAAAGGACAAATATAATTAAAAGAGAAAAGATGCATTCATCCCACCATTAGGAATAGCGTTCTGCATAAAATTTGAAGTAATTTCAGCTTCAGCCATTTATTAGGAAATATGATCTTATTCCTGGAGCCAATACAGACAATTGGTTGGAACAGAGGTGCCAGGGAAAACATTATACAGTTTATGGTTTGGCCCTCTTTCACTTGTCTTCTGGTGGTTATTGCTTTTTGAACACCCATTCTGACTACAGGACCTTTCAGATGCATTCATTCAAAATAATTATCTGAAGCCCTGGTGCTAGGCAAGGTAGAACACACACTGTGTAATAGAGATAGCAATGACTTTTGAAGCTGAAAGATTCGGATTACAATCTTTCCTGTTGTTTTCTAGATGGAGAATGAATCGTTTAACCTCATGTTGCTCTTGGTCCTCATTCATAAAATGGTAATTATAAAAGAATCTGTCATGAGGTTGTGCTGAAGACTAAAAAGTGATGGTGACTGTGGAAGTAAATGTAAGGGGCAGTGTTGAAAACAGTGATGATAACAATGAGGGGTTGATGAAGAAAGCGGCATCACAGCCCCTCTGTCTCAGAAATGACACATTCCACCAAGGGGCACCAATCCCACCCATCCTGTACTTACTCTAGGTTGAGAAGTTTTGCTCCTCAGATAAACAAAAGGTAGCTTTCTAAAGTAAGATAAAGTTTACTATCTGAATAATAAGTGGTAAAGAATCAAAACACAAGAGCTAACATATTCATTTAATGTTCCTATTTTAACTCATAGTATATGAATAACTAGTAAAGAATTAAAATACAAAAGCTGAAATATTCATTTATGTTCCTATTTTAATTGCTCCTACTAAAATATTTATTTTCCTTTCTTGCAGTTAATTATAATCATTTGAAATTTCCTCTTTACTATTCAGTATAATTTTTAAATATGCCAGAAACATTAAAAGTTTTATAAAAGCTGTTCAAAAATAAAAACTGATCTTATATGTTATTTGATGCTACCCTATCCACTGTTGGTTTGAAAATTCCACTGTTAGAAGTTAATGTGTGGTACAATCTTTCCCCCAAGGGTAATAAAGGCAATACAATTATGCAGTCTCTTTTACACTGCAGTTCTTTTCTAGAAAATGGTTCTAAAGAAGTATTTGTGAATGTTGCAAAGATTTCCCTATAAATCCGTTCAATGCATGTCGTCAGTAATATGGGAAAATTGAAAATAACCTAAGGCTCACAGGCGAGTGGTCAGTTAACTATGGCATTTCTGGGATTTAGAGGGATCATTCTTTTTCTTCATACCTTTCCATATTATCTACAATAAGCAACTATGGATTTTTATCAATTAAATAAATGAATTTAATTTTACTAAGATAAATTAGTGGTCATTCTGATGACAGTAATACATTTATAAAATGCATTTTATTTCATTCCCTCCTGAGACTGCGCTAAAATGACAGAAAAGGGAGTGTTTTTGGTATAAACCTACAAAAAAAAAAAAAAAAAGGAAAAAAGAGAAGTGACAAGAGCCACAAACTTTTGGAAGCTGGAAAGCACCTGAGTCATTGGTGACAGACCTAACAGGATCAAGCAGCATCCTAAAGCAACAGCGTGGAAAGCCAAACCGCAAACACCTTTACATCACAGAGACTCCCAGAGTCTCAGGAATTAAATGCACCAGGCACCTCTGGAATAGACAAAGGGAGCCCTAATGATAGAAAGACTGCCTGAGGGTCTGTTTAGGAAGTTGGAGCCCCTGAGCCCCTCCTTCCCCATTCTGCACAGAGCAGCTTCCCTTCTCCTTGACACTAGCAGAAGGCTGGAAGTGGAATGTTTGGAGAGGGTAAAACTAGGTCTCTTGATTGGGAGACAGCGGTACAGATAAAAGGAGGGCTAACTTGAACAAACAGGGAATGAGTGAAGTGACATCAGGAGCTCCCCAGCCTGCTTCTTCCACTTGGCTCACACAACAATGGCAGCCAGGAGCATAGAGAATTCTCTGTGGACTCTGAGCAGACGACAAGAAAGAACTACTGACGCTGGGATTTTTCCCATTGAAACAGCCCAGCAACAGAACCATAGGGTGTGACATTGCCAGAGGTTCCAATTAGATTTTTGTGTTCCAGTGCTAGATATGAGCAGACAGCCAAGGACACGGACAACTGAGGGAAGCCTCTGACATGAAAGGTGGGAACCAGAGTGAACAAAGAGAAAGAAACAGCTTGGAGGAAACCAAGGCGTAAAGGTATAGAAAGGTTTTTTGGCTGGGTGCAGAGGCTCACGCCTGTCAGCCCTTTGGGAGGCCGAGGCAGGTGGATCACTTGAGGTTAGGAGTTCGAGATCAGCCTGGCCAACGGGACAAAACCCCATCTCTACTGAAAATACAAAAGTCAGCTGGTTGTGATGGTGTGTGCCTGTAATTCTAGCTACAGGAGGCTGAGGCAGGAGAACTGCTTGAACCCGACAGGTGGAGGTTGCAGTGAGCCAAGATCGCGCCACTGTACTCCAGCCTGGGCAACAGCGAGAAACAAAACAAAACAAAAAGCACCCAAAAAACCAAAATAATAAAATAAATTTTAAAAAGTTTTTTTTTAACTATTGTTAAATATCATTACTAAACCATTATTAAGATTCTCTGAGAGACAGAAGAGAATGTTTCATCCATTAAACAAGAAAGTGATATTTAAAACACACTCAAAGAGACTATTCAGAGAACAAAAAGAGTCCTTAGAAATGGAAGGTACAGTAGAGTAGGCAGAAGATAAAGTTGAGGAAACGTCTCAGAAAGTAGAAATGGATACAGCTATAGAAAATAGAAGAAAAAAAACTAAGAACATTAGAGAAAAAAAAAAAAGTCCTGAAAATCCAACATCTGAACAATAAAAGTTCAAGTGAGAGAAAGTTAGAAAAAGATAATTCAACTCAAGAGGGAGGCAAACTAGCCTGAACCAGGCTAAGAGAGCAAGCTGCTCAGACTAATGAGGAGAAAATGTCTAATGAATCTGGCCATCAAGAGGATATTTCAGGGCGGGTGCAGTGACCTGTAATGACCTGTAAGAAATGCATTTTGGGAGACTGAGGCAGTTGGATAGCTTGAGCCCAGGAGTTCAGTACCAGCCTAGGCAATGTAGGGAGATCTATCTCTACAAAAAATTACAAAAATTAGCCAGGTACCTTATCCGGGCATGATGCTGCACACCTGTAGTGTCAGCTACTCAGGAAGCTGAGGTGGGAGGGTCACTGGGGCCCAGGGTTGCAGTCAGCCATGATTGTGCCACTGCACTCTAGCCTGGGTGACAGAGCAAGACCCTGTCCCAGAAACATAAAAAAGAAGACATTTTTAAAATTAGGGGAGTGTTTGGGTTTAAATCAGTATAAAGGACATAGAAAACAAGCAAGTAAACAACACAAAAAAATGCAATTAATTCTAGATAAGACAAAAAGTTATTTGAGAAAAGGCAAGTATACAAAATATACAATGTGATTTACTTAGCCATAGTAATATAAACACTGAATATTGATTTAACTGAAAGTACGATAAACCCTTTGGAAGATAGAAAAACAGAAAAAATAACGTGTGGGTTGAGTGTGTGTAATGAGGGATTTAGAAGAGGGGATTGCTAAAAGAGGAATAAATCTTCATCTTCCGTAGTGGGAAATCGGTGGATAGCACATAGACCTGCAATATCATAAATTAGCAAAGTTAGCATGATTAGTTAGAAATATAGAGGTAAATACCATAATAATCAGTAAAAGTATTAAAATTGGTTACCACTAGTGAATAGAAATGATGGGAAGAGGAAAGAAGGCTCCTATTTTTTCTAACAAATCATGTAGGATGCTTTAACCACTTATACTATATTCACATGTAACTTAGATTTCTAAAGTAATTTTTTAAAATTTTAATTAAAAATTAAAACAATGCGTATGGATATTCAATGAATATTAGAGCAGTAAGCTACCTTAAATATCATCTTGCCTGACTTTGTTATTTCATTCATAAGGAAACTCCGACCAAGAGAGGTTTAGTGGAGAGACAGGTCTAGACAGAACCTAGGTGTCCGAGTCTATTTGCAATACATCCCCACGCAGTCCTCAAGTTCATTTAATGAGTTTTTTAAAGTTCATGACATAGATGCTAACAGATTAGTGTAACTTAGTAGAGTACGCATTTATTGTTTTTACATGTCCAGAGTCCCTTTCTTCCTTCTGCTGACAACTCAAGCCCATTTCAGTGTTGAGGTGGCACTAATCCCCCCTTCTCCCTACTACCTAAATGCATCAGGGCTGCCAAACTAGAATATTACATACACCCCTTCCCCAAGTCCAGCCACAGGGATGAGCACATGACTAAGGCAGGATAAACTATTCTTCTCTGCCATTTATTAAATGGAATCCTTGAGAAAAGATCTCTTCTCACTTTCTTTTTAGAATATGAATTTACTGCTCTTGTTCTAATTCATTTAGTCCTCATAACAACCCAGTAAGGTTGGCATTATTTTACAGATCAGTTGACTGCCACACGAATAAGTTAAGTAACTTACCCCCGAGTATGTAACTAGCATATGACGGATTCAAACTCAGGCAGTCTGATTCCAGGTTCTGTGTTTTTAACCACTTTGCCCCATAGGGGTTGTCTGTATTTTACTTCTCACACATTCGTATCCCCTCTGGTGGCAGTAGCACCGTCAAGACTCATGTAGGGGACCCATACCCTCTACCCACTCTCAGTTCAAATGGTTTAGGTAGGGTTCTATCCCAGAACTGGAGGTCAACTGGTGACCGAGGCCTAGCCAATCCAAATACAGTCTCACCCCTTGGTCAGTGATTGGTTCAGGGACCAACTCATGTCCCAAGCTAGTTCAATCACAGCAACTCTCAAACTTTTCAGGGACTATTGGCAAAGCTTCTTGCTCTCTTTTTGTCCAGACGTGAACCTATGGTAATGTGAGATTGAGATCTTGTAGCCATCTTGCCAGCACATGGGTTCTGGTGTGAAAGCCACAGTACAGAGGAAAACAAAGCAGAACTGACTCAACAAATGGAGAGGGTTGAAGCCGTAATGATATGGAGAGAGATGAGGTCCTGATGACATTGGCACTAGACTCTAAGCTCGGTGAGGGCACAGAATGCTACCTATTTGGTTGGCAAAAATTTGTAGTGCCAGTGCCTATAACAATGTCAAAGACATAGGAGGCACTTGATAAATATCATTGAACATATCATTTGATCCCCAGATATACATTATCCCTAGGCTTTCCAATTACATAGACCAGTAAATTTTCTCTTATGGCTAAGACACTTGGAGTCAGGTTTCTGTCACTGGCAACTAAGGTCCTAACTGCGTTACCATGCTTCTAAATAAATCCGCCCATCTTAAAAATCCCCTCAAAATAGCTACTCCTTCCCTAGCAAAGCCTAGGCTCATCAATTTGCACAATATTCCACCTCCCCTTTTAATGGGTACAGTAAATCAACGTGTGGTTGTCTGCGACTTGAATTAGAAATTACAGCTCTTTCCTTGCCCAGCTGCTACTTACAACTAATCCAACCACTTGGTCACTTTATTTATTTTTTAAAAATGTTTTTTCCCGTTTTTAAAATATTTTATTTGTTTTGGACTCAGGGGATACATGTTTGTTACATGGGCATATTGCATAGTGGTGGGGATTGGGCTTCTAGGGCCCCCATTACCCAAATAATAAACATTGTACCCATTAGGTAATTTTTCAGCCCTCACTCCCCCACTGCCACCCTCCCCCCTTTTGGAGTCCCCAGTACCTTTTATTTCCCTTTATGTCCATGTGTGACCATTGTTTAGCTCCCACTTATAAGTGAGAACATGCAGTATTTGGTTTTCTGTTTTTGGGTTATTTCACTTAGGATAATGACCTCCAGTTCCATCTACATTACTGCAAAGGACATAATCTCATTCTTTCTTATGGCTTCATTGTATTCCATTGTGTATATGTACCATATTTTCTTTATCCAGTCAACAACTGATGGACACTTAAGTTGTTTCTATAACTGTTGGTGTGAATAGTGCTGCCATGAACATATTAGTACAGGTGTCTTTTTAATATAATAATTTGTTTTCTTTTGGGCAGATACCCAGCAGAGTGATTGCTGGGTGGAACGGTAGTTTTATGTTTAGCTTTTTGAGAAATCTCCATGCTGTTTTCCATAGAGATTGAACTAACTTACTGATCTTGGACAAAGTTGACAAAAATAAACGATGAGGAAGGATATCCTATTCAACAAATGGTGCTGGAAAATTGGCTAGCCATATGCAAAGGAATGAAACTGGACCCGTATCTTTCACCATACACAAAAATTAACTCAAGATGCATTAAATACATAAATGTAAAACCTGAAACTATAAAAATCCTAGAACAGGGGTATCCAATCTTTTGGCTTCCCTAGGCCACATTGGAAGAAGAATTGTCTTGGGCCACACATAAAATACACTAATGATAGCTGATGAGTTTTAAAAAATTACAAAAAAAGTCTCATAATGTTTTAAGAAAGTTTATGAATTTGTATTGGACTGCATTCAAAGCCATCCTGGGCCTCATGCAGCCCATGGGCCATGGGTTAAACAAGTTTGTCCTAAAAGAAAATGTAGGATAAACTCTTCTGAACATTGGGTCAGGCAAAGAATTTATGATGAAGACCCCAAAAGCAAATGCCACAAAAACAAATATTGACAAATGCAACTTAATTAAACTAAAGAGCTTCTGCATTTTCTCTCTTTATACCCTCATCCCTTAGAGTTGTTGAATCAGCTTTCTCTGCAGATTGGTTTTTGTTTTGTTTTGAGACAAATTCTTGCTCTGTCACACAAGCTGGAGTGCAGTGGCATGATCTTGGCTCACGACAACCTCCGCCTTCTGGGTTCAAGTGATTCTCCTGCCTCAGCTTCCTGAGTAGCTGGGACTACAGGTGCCTGCCACGATACCCGGCTAATTTTTGTATTTTTAGTAAAGATTGGGTTTTACTATGTTGGCCAGGCTGGTCTCAAACTCCTGACCTCATGATCTACCTGCCTTGGCCTCCCAAAGTGCTGGGATTACTGGTGTGAGCCACCATACCTGGCCTCTCTGCAGATGGTTAAAGAAAAAAAATCCCATTAGAAAAGATAAGCAGACAGAAGTTTATTTTATTCTGATGCTATTGCCAGCCACCAGGGAGAAAGTACAGGGCAAGACTGCACCCCTTTCATAGAGACAAATGGCTGAAGTTACTGGGGTGGGCAGATTACAGATCACTTGTGTATGCTAATTGGCCTTCCCCAAAGGAAAAGTAAACTTTCTCATATCTTCCTGCAAGGAAGCAATTTTACAACTTGGAGAAAGGAGCCCACCAAAGTTAGACTCCTACCCTCTTATAGACACTAAGAGGTACTGTCTTCCTTGACTGATGATTACATTTCAAGGGGTTGGTTTGCTCCTTGGTCCTTAAGAAGACATTCCTGGGTTATAAAACTGGCAAGAGACTCTTTAAAAAATTCACATCTCAAAGGGGCTGAGGAAAAATTTGCAATGATAAGTTTTCTAAAGTAAATGCTCTAAGAGAAGGGATATCTGGGGCCCAGAGTCAGAAAGAAGCCTGTCTGAAGTCTACTCAAGCTGAGGGAAAGTAAGGGCCATTTTGGTCAAGATTATAGGAAACTGGCAGCAAACTAACCTTTTATGATTTATAAGACATCTGTCAATATGTTCTAGTTTTACTGGATTTCCTCCTAAGAGGAAAACTTTCTGAAAAGAGTTAACGTCATGTCTAGCAAAATAACGACGTTCCCCTGTCTAACACTCATTAGTCCTCTTAGGACACAGTGAAATCTGCGCTGGGTGGAGTATATAATCTCTCATCCTATACAATCTTCCACAGAAACTATCCATGAGTTCAAAAATAGCCTTCTATAACCTGTACAACCATTTGCAGTGATTATCAACTGCTATGGTCTGAATGTTTGTGTCTCCTCAAACTTCGTATGTTGAGACCTAATCACCCATGAGGTGGTTTTCAGGGTGAACCCTTTGGGAGATGATTAGGTAATGGAGGTGGAGCTCTTGTGAATGGAATTAGTGCCTTTATAAAAGAGGGTCACGTGAATGGGGTTAGGGCCTTTACAAGAGAGGCCACTCACCTCTTCCACCATGTAAGGACACAGCAAGAAAATACCATCTATGAACCAGGAAGCAGACCCTCGCCAGGCACTGAACCTGCTGGTGCCTGGATCTTGGAATTTCCCTGCCTCCAGAACCATAAGAAATACATTTCTGTTGTTTATAAGCTACCTAGTTCATGGTATTTTGTTGTAGCAGCCTGAGCCATCTAAGATACCAATAAAGAGGAAAAGACTGTGTGATGGCAATCAAGCCCTTTAACTGCATCAATTTAGCAACTCTCTGAAGGGGAGACTAATGAATGTAAAAGCCATATCGAAGAGGAAATGGAGTTAAGAACTTGAAGGAGTCGGGCTTAGTTGGTGGCTGATCCCACCTGTAATCCCAGTACTTTGGGAGGCCAAGGTAGGCAGATCACTTGAGCCCAAGAGTTCAAGACCAGCCTGGGCAACGTGGCAAAATCCTGTCTCTACCAAAAAGCCAAAAACAAAAGTTAGCTTCACAGTGGTGGTTCATGGCTGGAATGCAGGCTGAGGCAAGAGGATTGCTGAGCCCAGGAAGTCGAGGCTACAGTGAGCCACAATCATGCCACTGCACTCCAGCCTGAACAACTGAGCAATACTCAGCCTCAAAGAAAAAACAAAGAAAAGAATCTTTCAAAAATTATGGAGAAGATACACAGCAGATGGGCACAGCACAGTGTGTGGGCCAGCACAGAAGAGAGATGGTGTTCCTCTCTGGATTCACCCAGAATTTCTACAGTAGCATTTTCCCAGGAAGCACAAATGCCTCAAGATATTCTGCAGCTGTTCTTTGGTCAAATCATTTTGATAAATTCTGAAGACTGTGAGTGAGCTCCCCACTCCCCTAACTTGGGGTACAGAATACATATGAGTATACCAAAGGCTCAGAGAGACCATGTGGCAGAGGCCAACTTAATATGTTTTCCTCAGCGTTTTCAAATGGACTGGACTACAGAACCCTTTTTTCATAAAACATTTGCATTTTTATTAATATCTCCAAACTGCTGTTTGAGGCACTGTTCCATTCCTAGTTTCTTCTAACAACCTTGACAGTCGGTAAGGGCCTGGCTCCTGCACTCACTGCCTGCTGCTCCTCAAGCTTCTGCCTCCTCCTGAGTCCCGCTTGAATGGCTCCTTCTTCGGCCCCCTTCATGCCAATGACTTCCCCCTTCAAGCCACATTAGCTATCCAATCTCATGGTCACATCTTACCCAGATAATCCCCCAGAACTACTCCTCCCCTGAAATCATAAACGTAGAAACTCTGCCTCCATCAAAGTAGTAGATTAAAACACTATTCTGGGACGATGATGATCCCACCTTAAATCCTTGCAACCTAGAGTTCTAGAAAATTAAAACAAACCAAAATATTGTCAAAATGGAATATTGCTAAAAATACTTGTGTCTAGTCATAAACTATTCTGTTTGTTTAATACTAATAAATTTTGGCCTTTTTTTGATTGTCACATCAGTAGTGCCATTATTTTTAGACCCATTGATCCCTTCTATTAGATTTCCTATTGAAACATTTCTCTGATGGTATCAATGTTACAGATTGTATTGCTGACATGACTGGAGCAGCCTACCCAAAGGTATGTGTTAGCTTACATTTTAGAAAGAAAAAAATGTTCTTTCTCTCTGAAAGTATTTGATATTGCTTGGCTCTGTGTCTCCACCCAAATCTCATGTCAGATTGTAATGCCCAGGTGTCAAGGAAGGGACCTGGTGGAAGGTGATTGGTTCATGGTGACAGTTTCCCCATGCTGTTCTCGTGAGAGTGAGTGAGTTCTCATGAGAGCTGATTTGGTTTTAAAAGTGTTTGGCAGTTCCCCCTTGCCTCTTTCTCTTGCCACCTTGTGAAGAGGGTACTTGCTTCTCCTTCATCTTCCACCATGATTGTAAGTTTTCTGAGGCCTCCTCAGCCATGCTGAACTGTGAGTCAACTAAACCTCTTTCCTTTATAAATCACTCAGTCTCAGGCAGTATCTTTATAGCAGTGTGAAAATGGACTGATACAGTTTTGTTTTTAGTTGTGTTGGATTTTCTTAAAGAAGGTTAAGATATCCTGATTTGCTTTGAAGGAAGAAGAAAGAAAAGAAGGGAAGAAAGAATAAAGGGAGGGAGGGAAAAAAAGGAAGGAATGAAAGGAGGGAGGAAAGTGGGTAGGTGAAAAATGAAGGGAAAGAGCCATTACCACTGTTTTATACCTCCACATCTCCCTTGTCTTTATCCAAAATCATCTTACTGGACTTCAGCAAGATCTACTCACCCTCCTAGGCTATCAGGACCTCCTGAGTTCTCTTCTCTTCTTACCAGGACCTAGGAACAATCAACTCAATGACCTCTATCACCTTCCGTAATTAACTTACCTCTTTGTCCTATACCTTAATTCTGCTCTACTAATCCCTAAACTTGGATCAGTTCAATAATTTACTTTCTGTACTGTTAGAAACATATTTTTGGTGCTGCAAAAGAAATGGTACTTGAACACAAATTTTCTTAGCAAGGCAAATTTACTTCAATAGAAGAGTGCATCTGGTGAATGGAGCAATGGCAAAAGCACTACGAACAAAGGAAAGCAGAGGTTTTTATTTTAAATGTAATGGGTTTTTACTACTGTGTCTTGTCTTTATTGGCAGGAACTAGACTGCACAATTTCAACTGGTTTTGGTTGGCTAATTTGAAGGGTGAAGGGAACCCTACACTGGTGGGAAGGACAGTTTCAGGGGGAGGGCCTGTTGTGGCAGGAGGGGTAATTTGCAGAGTGAGTGGAATGTGGACTTCATAGATAAGGACTGGCATGGAAGTTGCTTCCTGAGACTAGGGCAGGGAGACACAGAGAATAAGGAAGTCTGGCCTTGAAAGCAGGGAACAAAGAACAAGGAAACTTAGACAAGCTAAAGATTTGAAGAACGTCCTACTGTATTTAACAATTCTTTTTAAAATTTTATAGTATTTCTTCAAACTTTTTAAACATAATTTGGCTCTGTTGTTCTATTTGGTCTTTTAAAAGAAAAAGCTTATTTAAATAAGGAGGAGGAAGATTGAGGGAGGTTTTGGTGAGAGTTGTTTTAATAAGCTTTTGTATTAATTTTCGGGCACAGGATCTTACAAAATAAGCAACTTTATTGTTAGAAACAAATTTTTGGTGCTGCAAAAGAAATAGCACTTGAACATAAGTTTTCTTAGCAAGGCAAATTTACTTCTGTAGAAGGGTGCATCTCATGGATGGAGCATCGGCAAGAGCACTACAAAGGAAAACAGAGATTTTTATTCTTAATGTAATGGGTTGCTACTACTGTCTGCTGTCTCCATTGGCTGGAACGAGACTGCAGAATTTAAACTGGTCTTATTTGGCCAATTTGAAGGGTGCAGGGAGCGGGTTACACTGGTGGGAAGAACAGTTTTGGCAGGAGGACCTGTTGTGGCAGGAGGGGTAATTTGCTGAGTGGAATGTGGGCTTTATAGATAAGGACTGGCAGAAAAGTTGCTTCCTGAGACTAGGGCAGGTAGACACAGAGAGCAAGGAAGTCTGGCCTTGAAAGCAGGGAACAAAGAACAAGGAAACTTAAATGAGCTAAACTTTTGAAGAAGAACTTCTTACTGTATTTAACATCTACCCTTACTGCTGGGAAGTTGAGACACTCAACTTCCACTGGAGATACTCTCAGAACTTTATATATTGATGGTATTACAAATTAAAGTTTGCATAAACAGAATAATGTCCCCCAAAATGTACTCACGCCCTAATCCCCAGAATCTGTGAATATGTGACCTTATATGGAAAAGGGGACTCTGTAGATAAGATTAGGTTAACACTCTTAAATGAGGAGGTTATCCTCATATCCAAGTGGGTCCAATGTAATCAAAAGGGTCAAGATCAGAAAAAAAAAGTCACAACAGAAGCAGAGATTGGAGTGATGTTTAAGGACGAAGGAAGGGCCATGAGCCACGTAATGCAGGCATCCTCTGGAAGCTGGAAAAGGCAAGGAACAAATTCTCTCCCTGGATCTTCAAAAAGAACACAGCACTGCTGAAACCTTGGTTTAGTCCTGTAATACGATAATATATTTGTGTTGTAAGCACTAAGACTGTGGTAATTCATTACAGCAGCAATAGGAAACTGGATGGTTTCCAGGCTCAGAGGAGTATTCAGATTGCGGTAGATCTACTCCAAATATGGCTGCTATCACTCCTTCCCTCCCTGTATGTGCATGCTGCTCTCCTCTTCAACAGGTGGAATCTATTTTTCTTCCTCTTGACTCTGGGCTGGCCTCATCACTTGCTTTGACCAACGGAATTATTTGGAAGTGACACCATGCCAGTTCCAGGCCCGGGGCAGCTTCTGCTTCCTCCCTGTTAGAATCCTACCACCATGTAAGAGGTCTAACTATCCTGAGAACGTTAGGCTCTGAGGGAGCCCAAGCTGAGGCATCCCCGCTGAGGCACCAGACATGTAAGTGCAAGAACCACCTTGGACAGTTCAGCTGACACTGTGTTGCCCAGGTCAACCTAGCCCAGATTGCAGAATCGTGAATAATAAGTGGCTGGTTTTTAAGCTACAAAATTTTGGGTAATCTGTTACAAAGCAATAGAGAACTGAAACAAAAGTACTTTCTACTCGCCACTATTCAACTTCTCCCATTTCTTCTCTCTCTTTACAGGTGATCTTGCTTCCTACTTCAGAGAAACTGGTCCCTCCAGCATTTTTTTCCATTGGCTTCAATCTCAACTTCCCCTGTGATATAGATTCATTGACCCTCTGGTCTTTTTAGAATTACCCTTCTTAATCTAATCCCTTTTTGCTTCTTTTGAGGTTTTGATCTTTCTGTACCCTCAGTCACTGTCATTCTCTCCTGGCTCCTTTCTTCAGCTTATAAACAGGTTCATTCCAATTCCATTTTTTTTTTTAGCTTCAACTTACTGCCCTAATTCTTTCCTTCTGAAACTCATACTTCCTGGGGATAGTCTACACATGTCATGTCCACATTCAATGCTCAGCAAGATAGTGAATTAACCCAGGGAAAGGACCTCATCACTGTGGTTCCAAGGCAATTATGCATGTGGGAATGGAGCAGGGAGTACTGGGGAGGGAGATCCCTATTTAAACAGGGTCTAGTTGCCACAACTGGCAAGAGAAGATGGATGACTGCCAATAAGTTACTGAAGAGTCAAGGAGGGGCCGGATCTGCAGGGGTAAATCTACCACATAAGCAGGATCTGCCATATAAGCAAAGTCCAAAGCGGTGGGGGCAGAGGGGGACCCACGGGAGAAGGGTGAGTTCAGTTCAGCCCAATCAGGAGAAGGCATAGAGTTAGATCATCTATAACTCAGTTGCACACAAGTGCTCTTGCTCAGATGGACAAACAGAACCCTCTCCCACAGAAGAACCTGGCTGCCCCTGGCTTTCTATCCAGTGGTGAGGGCTCCATCCCTATACTTCACAAACAACACTCAAGAAATAGTTAATGCATAGATGCCTACAACAAATCAACATTTCTAAATAAAATAATATTGAGGTAACGCTACCAAATTAATTACGTCAAATGCTTTTTTCTTAAAATATATTCACTTTGGATCATACATAACAAAATAATCTTCAAACTACATTTTCCAAAATAATAAATGTTAATATTTCTGCAGTGCCAGTAGGTGAAATTAAAAGCATGAGCTTTCAAATAAGACTGTGTGTTATGCAGAAGTGTAACCCCTATGCCTCCAAAAGATGTCCTAAAGTTGGAAAGTGAAGGTGTTAACTTCTAAGGCGAAGGGGAACTAAAGTTGCAGATGGAATGAAGATTGCTAGTTAGCTGCCCTTCAAATAGGGAGATTATTCTAGATGATCTGTGTGGGCAAAGTATTAATAGTAATCACAAGGGTCCTTAAAAGTAAACAAAGGAGGTAAAGTGAAGGTCAGAGTAATGCAGCATGGGAAGAACTCAATTCTCCTTTGTTGGCTCTACAGATGGAGGAAGAGGGCCATGAACCAAAGAATGTGAGCAGCTCTAGAAGCTGGAAAAGGCAAGAAAAATGGATTTTCTCCTAGAGCCTCCAGAAATGAATGCAGCCCTGATGAATTCTAATTTTAGTGCAATGAAACCTGTGTCAGACTTGTGTCCTACAGAACACGGAAATGTGAGATCAAAAATATATGTTGTTTATGCCACTAAATTTGTAGCCATTTGTTGTAGCAGCAAAAAATAATACCAACTACATGGTTCTCATCTTGACCATCATTTACTACCTGTGGGACTTTGGGAAAGTTACTTAACTTTTTATTCCTATGTATTAATCTGTACAATGAGACTAGTAACACCATCTACTTGAGGATTGAATTACGTAATACATAGAATACTTAGAATAATGTCGGACACCTAGTAAGTGCTCAGCAAATGTTAAATGTCATTATTTTTAATTGCTGTTCTTTACTTATATTTCTCTTTGATTTTTATCTTGAGATTTTACCTAAGAATATACCTTAAATATATGTTTTTCCCCTTTTTATTTAAACAGCGCAAGAAAAATGTCTACTAAATGTTTAATAGCCTAATGTCAAAGCTTGGCTTGCCTAGAGTACCTTCTTCGAATGTTTTGTTTTTAGCCTTGAACAGCGAACTCAACTTGTTTCTAACTTGCTAGAACAAGCTGTGCTAACATCATTTTTCAAAAGAACTTTCTTACTTCTTGATGACTTAATTACAGTGCCACTGGTTGATGACTTTGGATTTGAAACCAAGACCTTGAAATAAACACAGTTATTTCAGGTCTTGACACAACTGAATGAAAGTGCATTCTCTGATTAGCTTGTCGGCTTTAAAAGTGCACCATGGCAATGGGATAAAATTAACCACACTTGCCAGTGACCTGATACTCATTAGAGATTTTGGTAGTTCCTAAATTTTTATTCTTTCTGCAGTTTATTGTGTTTGATATACTCAGTATGTTTGCAGTACATCTAGTTATTTTATTTGGGAAATGTACTGGTGTTGCAATACTTAATTAACCTAAATAATTTACTTTTTCCAAAATAAATCACAAAAGATGATTTTTGTTAGATACATAAAACATACATAAAGTCCCTTTATTTTTAATAGGTTCTGGGATCCCCTTAGAGATCACAAATGTAAACAGCATCCATCTTCATGCCTGCAAAGCGTGATAAAGAGCTGGTCTTGCATTAGTCTGAACAGTCCCACTTTTCTAATGGTTATTAATAAGAAGAATTTCTTTTATAATAACTGACAGCAATATACATAATTAAATACCAAAGAGCATTATTTGAAAAAGAGGCTTTAGTAATGTACCGCATCTTTGCTTGTTTCAACAGTTGGTGAAACGGAATGAGCTGAGCTTCCTTATTTGCCTTTCTTCCCTCCCTTCCTTCCTTCTTTCCTTCCTTCCTTCCTTTCTTTCTCTTTCTCTCTTTTCTTTCTTCTTTCTTTATTTCCCCTTCTTCCCTCCCTCTCTTCCTTCCTTCCCATCCCTTCCTTTCCCTTCCTTCCTTCCCTTCCCTTCCTTTCTCTTCCTTCCTTCCCTTCCTTTCTTTCTCTTTCTCTCTTTTCTCTTTTTTCTTTCTTCTTTCTTTTCTTTTTCTTTTCTTTATTTCCCCTCCCTCCCTCCCTCCCTACCTCCCGCCCTCCTTCCCTTCATCCTGTCTGCCTGCCTGCCTGCAATATTCCAGGAATTATGAAACTCTATCAAAAGCTAAATTCTATATTATTTAGGACTATATACACATGTGGTGAAATTGATTTTAAAACACATAAAATTCAGAATAGTGCCACCTTTGGAGGAAGTAGGGAGATAGGATGGGTGAAGAATATACAGGTAGCTTCAGTGGTATGGGTAGTGTTAGAGTTCTGGGTTGGGTGATATTTCTCCAGGTGTTTGTTCTGTTGTTATGCTTGGTGATGTACTATGCTGGACATATTTTTTTATATATCAAATATTCATTTTATAAGAGAACAACCAATCTCTGCTTTACTGAGCTTGCAGTCTCGTGTGGTCTCCAGAACTTGATTATTTCTTGTATCTTAGACTGTAACCATTTTCTCCCATCCCCTCCATATTTACAAGTCTGTCACTTCTTTTTAGGAAAAAAGTCAAACTATATGCTCTTAAATTTAAAAACCAATAGTGATGAAAGAGCATTTTGAACTCACATGTTATTGCCTACCCTGGTTCAAAGAACCAGAGATCAGCACTATCTAATGAGCGAGGTGGGTCCATTTGCTTGTCTTCCTGTTTCCTGTTTCCTTGAGGCAGGGTCAGCCACCTGCATACTTGTGTCTAACGTGGAGCTAAATAGAAGAAAGACAAGTTTCTCGACCATCTTTTCCCACTCACTCATTGTGCGACTTTATGCAAGTCACTAAATGTTCAGGTTTTTAAAAAATTCATTTACCAGTATCAAAATGCTCACATGCATAACATATATAACCTCTCTTCCTGAGTCTTTTTGTGAGTATATAATTACAAACAAGAGCATTTTTTTTTTAGATGGAGTTTCCCTATTGTTGCCCAGGCTGGAGTGCAATGGTGCAATCCTAGCTCACTGCGACCTCTGCTTCCCGGGTTCAAGCGATTCTCCTGTCTCAGCCTCCCGAGTAGCTGGGATTACAGGCATGAGCCACCACGCCCAGCTAATTTTTTGCATTTTTAGTAGAGACAAGGTTTCTCCATGTTGGTCAGGCTGGTTTTGAACTCCTGACCTCAGGCGATCCACCCACCTTGGCCTCCCAAAGTGCTGGGATTACAAGCACGAGCCACTGCACACAATCCCACATGAGAGCATTTTTAAAAGTTAAGTGCTATACTAAAGATGCATACTGCCATAAGCATTTCTGTTACAATTGTGAATTTGATGACAAAGATTTCTAAAGAAATTTGTGCCTATAATCCAATACAAATAATAAGGTAGAAGAGGATGGCATGGCAGAAAGAAGGTAGATTTATGTATTTGTGTTCAGATAAGCTTGGGTTCAAATGTTGGCACTGCTTCGTATTAGCTATGCCATCTTTGTCAGGTACGTTTATTCACTGGAACCTCAGTTTCTTCATCTGCAAAATGGGATAATCATACTAGCCTCATAGAGTTGTGGAAAGATTAATTAAACTATTCTATTATGGTCCTAATAACTCTCTGCTAGGGGGAGTGAAAACTGGTACAATATCTATGAAGGGATATGTGGCAAAACATCTATCACGTAAAATGGATATATACTTTGAACAAACAATTCCGCTCAAGAAATTTATCACACATACAGTCTCACACAATTAAGAAATAACACGTGCATGGTTTTTCATTATATGATTGTAATTACAGAGGCTTAGAAATAACCTTAAATAAACAAAAGTAGGAAACTGGTTCAAAAAATTCACATCCATATAACAAAAATTTATAAAGTTATAAAATAAATGAGGAATTCTTTGCATACTTATATGGAATGATCTTCAAAATAAATTGTTCAGCAAAAAAGCAAGGTATAAATTAGAGTATGTAGGCTGGGCGCGATGGCTCAAGCCTGTAATCCCAGCACCTTGGGAGCCCGAGGCAGGTGGATCACCTAAGGTCAGGAGTTCGAGACCAGCCTGAACAACATGGTGAAACCGCATCTCTACTAAAAATACAAAAATTAGCTGGATGTGGTGGCACGCGCCTGTAATCCCAGCTACTCGCTACTTGGGAGGCAGAGGTAGGAGAATCGCTTGAACCCAGGAGGCAGAAGTTGCAGTGAGCTGAGATCATGCCACTGCACTCCAGCCTGGGTAACAGAGTGAGACTCCATCCCCTACGCCCCCAAAATTAGAGTATGTAATATACCCCTATTTGTGCATTTTTTAAAAGAAAAAATATTAGGTTCAATATGAATGAAATATATCCATAAGGACTCACAAGGATCATTTCACTTTGGTGAACTCTGAAGAGGAAAATTAGGGGTGCTGAAGGAAAAAGATGGGAGGAAGACCCCCTGTGTGCCATTCTGTGTCTTTCAAATTGAGAACTACCAAATTTATTGCCTATTTGAAAAATAAATGCATAAATCATGGTGTCTGGCATAAAATATGTGCTCAAAAATGCTTAGCTCTCATTCTTCACTCCTCCACCTAAATTATTTTTAAAACTAAACATATAGATTTTTTAACCCTTTACTAATTTTACCTTTTTAAGTATTCAGTTTCCTACATGAAATAAAATGAACAGTAAATCTGCCAGTTTTTTAAAAATCCATATTTTCCCATGGCATCAATTGGGATGAAATAAAATACTGTATCTTTCAGCAGATTCTGATTCTAAAAAAAAAATGGCCCATTTCAATGGCAAAGTGAACTAAAGGACATTAGTAATGAGAGAATAAGCCCGAGACACCTCTGTACCTCCTGAAAGGGAACAAGGTGAAATCTCTTCCTGCAGATCCTGAGCCACGTCATTGCTTGACTTCAGCCTCCTCTCCCCACCTGACCTTTAAAGTCACCTTTGAGAAGCAAAGATAAATTCCCTAATTGAGCTGCCAATGAGAAAGGAAATGCTCCAGAAAATGAAAGAGGCCAAAAAAGCTACAAATTTAATAATCCATACATTTGGGAAGATGAACAGAATCATTTGATTATATTATATTTCTAATTTTATTCCTTTTATTTATTTTTTTTGAGACAGCATCTCACTCTGTGGCCCAGGTTGGAGTGCAGTGGCGCGATCTCACTGCAACCTTCGCCTCCTGGTTTCAAGCAATTCTCCTGCCTCAGCCTCCTAAATAGCTGGGACTACAGGTACCCGCCAGAGCGCCCGGCTAATTTTTTTATTTTTAGTGGAGACAGGGTTTCACCATGTTGGCCAGGATGATCTCGATCTCCTGACCTCATGATCTACCTGCCTCAACCACCCAAAGTGCTGGGATTACAGAAGTGAGCCACTACGCCTGGCATTCCAAGTTTTCTGTATGACTAATGCAATCTTTCTTTACCTACTATCAGCTATTTCACTTCTCTGTTACTTGGAGCATTTTAAAATTTGTTCAGAGTCTTAAGATGTTGGAATCATTTTGACTTGTTTGGCATTTACCTATTTCAGTTCTCAGATTAGTCACCTCCATAGTACCTTCCATCTTTATGAGTGTTGGTCTTTGAACTTCAAAAAATAGATCAAAGTTGAAATATCACAGTTTTTTCTTTTGACTTCATTTGTCATATCTATCATGTTCTTGCTCATTTATCATACCTATCATGTTCTGGGTCAATAAATGTTTAATCATGAAAACATATATAAGGATACAGAGATGTATATGACAAGGGTCAATGAAAAAGCAAATAATAATGCGAGACAAGGACATCCAACTCCGTGTGAAGCAGTGCGGTCCAGAAGTCAGAGTCAATGAGAGAAGAGAGAAATAGATGCTGTGGGCCAACAGGAGGAAGAAGTGCTCTGATCATGGGGGCATGAAAAGGTTTCATGAAGGAAGAGATATTATTGGGCATTAAAATATTTTGATAATGGAATAAAGAGGTGAGGACACCCCAGGTACAAGAGTCAGTATGAGTAAAGGCAGCCAGACCTGTCAGTTTGGCGAATATTTCTCAAAGTGTGGACCATGTAATATGATCTCAGTTAATACAAGAACAATCATTTTAGATTTTGATAGTCAAAAACTACACAGGTGAGGAGAGGCTAGATTTATCTCAAACAGGGAGGAATGAGGAATCCTGTTCCTCAGCTCCTGCCTTCCGCAGTGATCTCTAGCTCAGATGGCACGTAGGGTTCTCAGCACCCAAGTTCAGAGACCAAGGACATTCTGATGGAGTGCAGCAACAAAACCATCTCACAGTTAGATCAACTACTGTACTGCATTTCTGTTATTACTGGCAGTCCCTCCCAGCTCCCACCCCACTGCCTTTGAAAGAGGCCAGCTGAGGTCTCTCAACCTATGTGGAAAACACAGGGGTATAAAGATGTAGACAGGCCCAGCTGTATGCCAAGGGACTCAGGGTAGTAAATTTATTCAAATTTTAATGATGAGTCATCTTAGAAAAAAACCTTATAACTAATCATTGATAACCACAAGAGGTTCACAAATATGGCAAAAATCATGAAGGTTGTGTTAGTTGCTTAGGGCTGCCATGACAAAATGCCACACACCAAGTGGCTTAGACAACAGAAACTTGTCTTGTAGTTCTGGAAGCTGGGAACCCTGAAATCAAGGTGCCAGCAAGTGATTCCTTCAGAGGCCTGCGAGGGAGAATCTGTTCCAGGCCTCCTGGTTTCTGGTAGCCTCAGACATGCCTGGCTTATAAATAATATTCTGTCTATATCTTCATGTCATATTCCTCTTTGTGTGTCTGTCTGTGTCCAAATGCCCCTTTTTACTAAGACACCAGTCATAATGGATCAGTGCCCACCCTAATGACCTCATTTTAATTGTATTACTCTTATAAGAACTCTATTTCTGCATAAAGTCACATTTCTGAAATTCTGGGGGTCTTTAACATATCTTTTGTAGGGCTGGTGCAGTTAAACTGATAACAAAGGAGTGCCTTGAATGACTGAAGTCTGGGTAACACTGGCTTAATGGAAGCTATCCATCCTGGCTTCGGTTCATTTAAGTACAGATGTGTCATCTTACAACTGTGCTATCTTAGGCAAGTCATTTTACCTTTCATAATTAAGTTTACTCATTTATAGAATGAAGGAATTGAAGTTAGATCAGTAGTTACCAAGTTTTTTTGGATTTTGTAGACTCCTAAACTTTCACAGAACAAAAGAAGATATATAACAGAAGGCTTGAAACTTAATTTTGCCAAATGTGGGAGGGATTGGCTAAGTTGTCACTAATCCTGCTTCCTCTTCCTCCTGGGCCCACGGCTAAACTGTAATTCCCAGCCTTATTTGCTGTCAGGTTTGGCCACATGGTGAGTTTTAGCAATGGAATAGGAATAGAAGTAATTGTATATCACATTTCCAGGTTTGACCAATAAAAATCTCCCTCTAGAAATCTTCCTTCTCCTCCTACATTGCCAGCTGGACAGAGAAGACCTTGGGGAACCTAGGTAAGGGCAGACCCACAATATGGAAGCCAACTTGGGTCCCCGAGTGAACATGAGGATAGTCCCTATATTCAGATTTTACTTGAGGAAGACATGATTTTATTGGGTTAATCTATTAATATCTGGGATTACAGCAGCTGTCATCACATACTTATATTCCAAATATGGACATTAAAAAATACCATCTACTATCACAAATGAAGGACCATTTAACATTGGATAATGTACGAAGTCTACAGTGTTAGAAACAGGAGCAGTTCTTCAACTTGAAAAGCTAACTTCTTTGAAAACTCTTGGCTTTAACCTGATTTTTCTCTTTTCCCATGAGTGAATGATAACTTTATTAGAGACAGTCACCGGCCCATGAACTGACAATGAACCTCTAGGACAGATGAGTCTCCATCCAATCAGAGGGCAAG
Source organism: Cacajao melanocephalus (assembly GCA_963573385.1). Taxonomy (NCBI): domain Eukaryota; kingdom Metazoa; phylum Chordata; class Mammalia; order Primates; family Pitheciidae; genus Cacajao; species Cacajao melanocephalus. The sequence continues at coordinate 143,041 of CAUYLG010034311.1, forward strand.
TCACAGGCTGAATCCACCTGCTCAGAACAGTTGTCAGGGAGGAGCCTCTGCCCATCTCAGGTCTACGCCATCATTCTCTCTGCGGCTTTATTTCCAGCAAGCTCAATCCTTACGGTGGGCTTCCTTTTTCCAAGTTAACATGGTCATAGTGAGGGAATGTGTTCTCTTTCTGGGTCCACAAGGGGGCGTAGTTTTAAGGGCAAGAACTTCCCAGCGCCATGCCTCACCTCCCATCTGTCTTCATCTGGGAAATTTAACGGTTTATGTTTAAATTTCACAGGTGCGAGAAGAAACTAAAGAGTCAATCACCCCAGTGGAAGTTTAAAGGAACTCCTTTCATTGGCCAGAGGAACTTGGGAAGGTGGGAATTTCTCCCAGGATAAATTCCCCTGCTCCTTCACCCACACCGGATTTCCATCTCTCTGGAGTCCCCTCCCACATAGTAGGAGCTCTCTTTCCTCTCATGGATTTCCCCTCTGGGGTCCCACTTCCACACGCTCTTTGTGGAATTTTTCTCTATTCTCCTTTATCTCTTTCTTTACCTAAATAAATCATTTTCTACAAACACCTTTGAGTCCGGCATTTACTTTTAGGATAGCACTGTGCTGTGGTCTCCTCTCCCATTCTTGGGGAGTGATAGATCAAGAACCTGGAGAAACCTCCTCTCAGGAGAACTGAGGGCTCCCCTGAACCCCTGAACCTCAACAATAGCTGAAAGCCCAGGAGGAAAAAAAGCTTCTTTCTTTTGCTCCTGTAAAAGTTTCAGGATCAGTTCTGATTGGATCAGCATGGGTCAAGTGCCTACTATCAACCAAACACTGCAGCCAGGAGGACAAGATGTGCCATGTGGCCAGGTTGGGGTCACACTCACAGCTGGGTCCCCAAGGACAGTATGAGAGTTCTGTTACCCAAAAAAAGGAGAATGAGCTCCATGACGCCAAAGTAGAGGAGAACATCATAGTAGCCTAGGGTAACGCCCTGGGGGTGCCATAAGGCAGAAGATCTAAATGAGGATTCTGCCCAGGCTCACAGTGGGACTTAAAAAGTGTGAGAGAATAATTGGTTTGCAGTGAAGCACTTTGACAATCAAAAGGAAAATGAATAATAATCAAGCAAGCATATTGTAAACAGCATATTGTAAATAGAATGTGTTCTCACCCATACCAAGATAGATGCAGATGTCAAATTCTGGCGGTTAGGTAGGCTTAATAAATTAAAATGCTTTTTTTTTTTATTAGGAGCATGAGAACAAATGATATAAACTTGGGATAATTAAAAACTCGGTTTGTCCATCCATCATAATATTTTCATATGCTATTAGTATCATTCCATCTGTGATAAAAGACTCAAAGACATCTAGTATTTAGTATTATCAAGGCCATATAATTTTTTTCCTCCTGAAATCTAGTGCCCTTCCTCCCTCTCAGCTGTGGTTTTTAGGTAATTATATATGTTTTTACTTACTCAACTTAGTACAAAGTTTTAGGCTTCCAATCCAAGTCCCACAGAGTTTATTATCTCTCCAAATTCTTTGAAAGTCTTGTGCCATCATTTTTTTCACTTTTTTTCTAATTATACCAGAATGATACATTTACTTTCCTGTTTCCAACAATCTAGCTAAAATCTCATAAAATGTAGCCCAGCATACATCTTCCAGAAATAATTAGACAATGAAGAATTTTCAAATCTCGTTCAGATAAAAACCACAGTATGACTCTGTTCCATCATGTTTGTCAGCCTATTTTTTTTCTCTCTGCTGTTATTAATTCTGTCAAAAGTTCTTCAATATGAATTATCAATATAGTAATAGGTTAAGTTTGTTTCTGTTCTTTCTGCTCATACTTTTCTCTCCCAGGCAAACATGAAGGCCACTGAATCTCTTAATTGCTTCAAGACTATCGCTGCCTTGAATCACCATGTAACACTGTAGTATCATTTTTCTTTTCCTTCAAAAAGAGAGGGAAAAAATGCATAGTCCGATATATCTGCTTGCTATTTCTAATGTATTACATGTGTATCAACTTCCGTCTTGGGAATAAAGTATTCACAATAATGAAGAGGAAGAAGAATTATAAAGACAAAATTTAGATTTTGCTTTTACTAAAGAAATTTGACATTCAAAATTATTGTCAAATGTCAAGGGATAGTTAATCATGAATTCTTTTAACAAATACTTACTGATTCTCTGGGAGTGCCAGGCATTGTGATCTAGGAGCTGGGGACACATCACTAAAGCAAACATAAACACACAGACAACCAAAAAAAAATGCCACATTGTGATAAATGCTGCCCAGGGAATAAACTGGGTACAAAGGGACAGACAGAGAACCGCTAAGGAAGTGCTCTCTGAGGATGTAATATCTAAGCTGAAGCCAAGAGTATAAGAAAAAGACAACCACACTACAGAGCTGGATTGGGAAAGCCTTCCAGGCAAAGGAAACACATTTGCAAAGGTCCAGAGGCTAGAAAGGGTTCACCAAAGTCAGGGGGAAAGGAGGCCAGTGTGGCTAGATCATTCTTTTCACTTATCCCAGTGGTCGTAGTTAAACCCAATTTAGAGACAGTATTGCTTCTATCTAATGCATTATTTTAGTTTCTTGGTTTGTAATTTCTCTTTAATAATGTCTTATTTTTCATATGCATTAGGCAGTTTTTAGTTCTCTGAATGAGTCTCTTTAAGACTTTGAGAACACTAAAGATACATTTCGACAGTCAGCATATTAAAAGACAGAAAGAGTTAATACACCTCCCCAAATTCCCATTTTACTGCCAAGAAATTTCTTATACCCTGAGAGAATCTGGCTGGATATTTGGAGCCATCTGGTATTTAAAGCAAAACCCACTGTGCTGAACTGGACAGTATTTTAAAAACATAACAATGAATCTTGTTTTTAACATAACAACTAATCTCAGCACACAGCCACTGAACCAGGCTGTGCTAATGTTTGCTTTTTAATGCCCTGGTTTTAATAGCATTTCAAACTATCTAACAAAATGTCATGTAGAAAAGTCTCCTGGAGCAGGGTTTGATTGTCTCTTTTGAGCACGGCAGCATCCTAGTGTCTGTTCCATCTGTTTCTCACAAACACTGGGCCAATGAGGAATCAGCCTGTCTGAAAAGGACAAAATGCTGACTGCTGACCCAGCTCTGCTCCAGTTCTGTGGCAAATGGGAGAAGGGGCTTCCTCGGGGAGGAATAAGGTAAATATCGGGAGAATGGACTTTGACTTCAGGGAGACTTCAGCACAAATTCCAGGGTTCCACTCATGAGCATTAACACACCAGTCCTTAGGTAACTTACATAATTGCTTCGAGCTTCACTTTTAGCAACTGTAGAAGAACTATTTATTGGACATGTAGTGAGAATTAAGTGAGAGAATGCATGTAAAGTGCGTGGTACTTTGTAGGTGTTCAACGACTGCAGATAATCGCTTTATTCTAATTAATGAGCTCCATTCCTCAGGTGAGCAGAGAAAGGCCGACCTGCTAAGCATCTTCTCATTCCTAAACAGACACGACGGGTGTCAGGGGTCTATAAAGTTAGCTACCTACCAAGGCCATCTTGTACCAATTCAATCACTACATCCACCCTGGCACCCTTGTCCAAGACTACGACCTGGTCAGGAGGACCTGTTGGCCTAAGGGCCCCCACTGGTGAGGAAAAGATGTAGACACTTTAGACACTTTAAATAACGGCTCCAACATGACCTTTGTACTGCCCTATGCCTTCTCTCCTAAGGTCTTCTGGATTTTCAGACGGGAGAGAAAAGTAGCTGGTGGCAATTTCCTGTCTCCAATCAATTTGAGGATAGCTCTGTTAAACCCCTGTCTCCTGCGTATCTGGTGATCTCAAGGTTTGAGAGAAATAAAAATAGCTGCTTGTCTAACACAATCAAAAGTCTGTAATACCTTACACATATTAGAAAATACCTGAAACTTACAAGTGATTTCAGATACTCACCACTTGATGGTGTTATTTGCTATTCATAACTTAGTAACAGCCAACCAGATTTATAAATTGACTTTGTTTCATAAAATCAAAATAGACTCTGTTTAAAATGCCAGACTTTCTTTGAGGAAAGAATACAGAATTTGAGATATTACTTTAAAGGAAGAATGTAGAGAAAAATAACTCCCAGGCATGTGAAGATTCCTCTCGTTGGTGCTTGCACCTTCCTGGATCCCTGGTGATGGTTGGCAGAAGCCCTATCATGCCAGCAATGGCCCCGGTGGTCCCCACCTCCAGATCCAGCTGCCTTCTGCCTGCAAATGAGAACATCAAAAGGAAGCCTCCAGTCAGCTGGCTCTCTTCCAGCTGCTTATTATCTCTTGTTGGCCTGTGTCACAAGGCTTCAGCCCCAGTTTAGGGATGGATTGTCAGAAAGGGCTCCCCAGGAGAATTTCACAGGGTCTTTGTGTCTGATATGGTTTGGCTGTGTCCCTACCCAAATATCATCTTGAATTCCCATGTGTTGTGGAAGGGACCCAGTGGGAGGTAACTGAATCATGAGGGCAAGTCTTTCCTGTGCTGTTGTCATGATAGTAAATAAGTCTCACAAAATCTGACAGTTTTAAAAATGGGAGTTTTTCTGCACAAGCTCTCTCTTTGCCTGCTGCCATCCATGTAAGATGTGATTTGCTCCTCCTTGCCTTCTGCCCTGATTGTGAGGCTTCCTCAGCCACATGGAACTGTAAGTCCAATTAAACCTCTTTCTTTTGTAGATTGCTCAGTCTTGGGTGTGCCTTTATTAGCAGGGTGAAAATAGATGAATATGGTACCACTGGACTCACTTGAGTTTTATGGCCACAGCAGAGAGGCCACTCCCACAACTGCCTGAGCTTCTGCCTCCCTCTGGCTTCATCTCCTGCCACTCAGCTTGTCACTCTTTCTCCTCAACCTTCTTGGCTGTCTTTCAATTTTTCTCATACAACTGATTCTTCCTTGTTTCAGTTTGAGCAAATTCCATTCTTTCTCATTGTACTGCTTTTTCCCGGGAGTAGCTACATACTTTGCTGGTCTCAGTGCAAATTGAAATGCGGATGTTCTTTTTCATTGTTAAGAATTTCAAGATGGTGCCAATTGAGCTTTACGGCAAGTATGGGACCCTGCTGAGCACAGGGCGCTATGCAATGCCTGGGTTTTACACAGAGGAGACCTAGACCCACTTTCATTTCTGCTTTTCACATGGCTGCCATCATCAGGGAGATCATCATTTCCAGCTCTTCTCCTCCAGCTAACTTTTAAATTTGTCTTTAAAGCACCTAACACAATTTTAAACATTAACTTATTTATTCCCTTACTTTTTCTGATCTATCTACCCCATCCAAGCCCTTTCTAGACTGTTAGCTCTGTAAGGGGAAAAACTGTGTCTACTTTGACCATAGTTAGATGCTCAGAGTCTAGAACTATGCCTGGCATATGTAGACATTCAATAAATATATATGTTGCATGAATGGAATAATTTATGTTCCTCTGCCTTCAGCTTCAAGTTATTTTTAATATTGAAGTCTTTAGTGTGTTCAAAAAATAGCTCTAGGCTTGTCAGAAAGAAAGCAGGGCCCGACAAGAGTAATCTGCGCTTGAGTGGAGTGAGTGTAATGGTATTCTCTCCTAGCTGAGAAATTGCCTCGTTTCCTCAGATACAGCTTGCTTTCTAGAATCATTTAACTGCTTTTACCATTTTCAATCTACCCAAACCTTTCTTTTTTTGTATAAAGGAGACATCCCAGTGGCTAAATGAGGTATATTTAGAAAAGAAGATGGGTTTTTATTACTTCCTCCTAGATGTTTCTGAGGGAGGAGAGAATGAAGAGTTATCTGACACCAACTGGTGTACTATAGACTGCAGCACAATTCGGAGTTTAACCACCCAGATTTAGTGCAGACTGCGCAAGTTAAAGAGCAGCATCTCCAACAAGACTGCCCCTACTTCAGATGCCAGTGGCAAGTGGGGTCCCCTGGCCACCCATGTATTTGACCAACTGGCTACATAATTGAGTTCTCTGGGGAAAATAGGGCAGGCTTCTAAAGCAGGTTTGAAGTGGCTTGACAGCGCCAGTAATTGAACCGGTTGGGAGAGGAGGAGGGTTTGCATGTTTGGGAAGGGGCCTGCACGATTTGACTCTCCCACCTGTGACAAGGAAGAGAACACCCGACTTTCTTATCAGTTTGCTCAGATGTGAGGTACAAGGGGATGAGGGAAGGGTGAGGCTTAAAAGCTTTCAACAGTCGAACATCAAAAAATGAAGTTGGATTCCTCATCACACATATCAAAGCAGACAAATGTATCTTTAATCTACCATAAGCCCCCATGTAACCATCACATAGCTTCAAATGTTTTCATATAATATTTTGCTTCTTCTAAACTCCTTAACACTTCCCACTCACATCAGATTATTTTGAGGTAACTCTTAAGCATTTGAGTATTTCATTTGTAAATATTTTACTATATATCTAAAATACAGAGTTTACTTTTGATAATTAAGAATAATTCCTTAATATTATCAAATATTCATTTTGTGCTCATATTTTTACAATTGGCTTATAAATATTTTAAAAAAGTTTTTTGTTGTTAAAATTAGGATCCAAACAAGAAACATAATTACAGTTAGTTAATATGACTATTATGCCTCTAATAGTCTACAGGTTTCTACTATACCTAATTTTTTTCCTTACAATTTTATTACCAAAGAAACCAAGTTGTTTATCTCATAGAGTTTCCATCTGTCTAACTTCTGCTGTTTGTATTCTCAAGGTGTCTTGAACATGTTCCCCCGTCTCTTTTATTTCCTGTCAAGTTGATAGTATTGTTTAGAGGTCTGATCGCATTCAGGTTTGAATTATTTAGCTAGCTAGCTAAATAATAGATTGATAGGATGAATGGATGGATGGATGGACAGATAGGTAGGTAGATGGATAATACAATGGATGAATAGATAGGTAAAAATATAGATGATAAAGATATTTTTCTTTTTTGTTAGCAAGACTGCTTGATTGGTGGTGCTGTATACATCCATTAGGAGGCACGTGATTTCTGGTTGCCTTTTTAAAATGTAATGTCAGGAGCTGTTGACGGTCAGTCCACAGATCCACTAATTCACTGAGGATTGTAAAATGGTGATTTCCTGATTCTAACATTCCTTCCTCATTAGATAAAACATTTTCTAAAGAAGAACTATTCTTTATCTACTACTTGGTTACTCTCAGGGATAGTTCTTATAGGAAAATTAAGGTAGATGCTTGAATTTATTATATTTAAAATGAGTTTATATTCTTGTATCCTCCAAAGGCAATCTCTGAGTTTGCTGGAGGCTTTTTTTAAGTCATGCTTTGAACTCCTTATGCCAAAATTCTCTTCAGTGGCAGACTTCTTCACCAATTGCCTTTGCATTTTTAGCCTTAATTTTTTTCTTTTCTGGAAAGACTCATTTGCTTAATTATCCAGTAACTCATTTCTGTAAGCTGAATTGAGATAGATACTGGCTACAAGGAGCCTATGAGATTTCTTAAAGAAACTGTATTCCTTGCAGAAAACATAATTTTGAACAAAGTTTAAGCATGGGTGTTTAAAAAAAACATCTAAATGTCTTTCCTAATAAGATGCAACATTTTTTCTTTTTCTCTATTCAGGGATTTTCTTCACAGAACAGCTTATTCCATGGAGAAATAAATGTTTTACGTTTGGATCAGCACTCAACTACATAGGTCTATGAGCCTTGCTGCCCTCCCCTACCCCCACCCCACCTCACACCCATAACTTAAAATGGTCAGCAATAAATACTCTTGGTTACATTTCTAATTCAGAAAACTTTCCACTTGCAATTTCTCAGGATTATTAATAATCAGCTAATTATGTCTACTTCAAACTTTTAAGCAACTTGGGGCTGCCCGGAGGTCCGCTCTGGCTCTCTGTGGTGACCCTGGAAACTGCTCAGCCCAAACAGGCAGATTCTGCCACCAGTGCTTTTGGTTCCATTGCCAGCATGTTTGCTGTTAGCTGACAACATTTTTATCTGACTTCTGCTAAAATTATCCTTACTTGGAATACAGTCTTTCTGTTTCATCAGTATAATTACTGGCCCTGGAATGCCTTCCCAAAGCTGTTGTTTATAATGATTCATGCAGCAGAAAATACACAACGTGGTTCTTGAGAGCCAAGCAATGACAATTCAATCCTGGGACAGAAAATGAAAAAAGAATCAGTATTTTAAAAAACGATGGTACATAAGATTTCTTCCTCTTTGAGTTTTTTTTTTTTTTTTTTTTTTTGGTGGAAGACACGCACACACACACACACACACACACACACACACACACACAGCCTGCACTTTAAAACATCTCTCATTCTAAAAATCAATAAACAACATCTATTTCGTAACTCATCTTGGCCAGGTTAATTATAGACTGGGTAAACTATATGCAAGGGCAAAATAAGGGACAGCTTCTGGTATTATTTGAAGAGTAATAAGAAGGTCCCATGCTTCTCCAGATTTTTTCTCTGTCCTGGTAAATATCTGTAATGTCACCATTAGTGCTCCATTCCCTCAGCTGAAGGGTTAGATCTGGTTAAATTTCTAGGACAGGAATTTTCCTCTGTGTGAATGGTGGACAAGTTCTTGCCAGCATCAAGTTTAGCTTGAGGACGCTGCTCTCAACGCTGCCTGCTCATTAAAATCGCGTAGGAAGCTTGTACAAAACCCAGCCAAGAGGGCTCTACCATAGACTAGTTGAATTAGAATCTCTCAGGTGGGCTGAGTACCATTATCTTTTAAAGTTAATGTGTCCCATGTAACTTCTAATGTGGGGCTAAGATTATGAGGGCTTAGAGATGAGGAAAATATGGAGCAGACAGGGGCCAGGCGTAGTGTGAGAGCACAGTGTGTGCACACCGACCAACTCCACTAGTTTGTCAGGAAAGAAGGAAGAACAGTGAGCTAGACCTGACAAGGCTGTGCATAAACCAGAGAGACTTGTTTCTTACTTGAAACACCCCTTTCACACTGCTCTCTAGGTTTATCTAACAGGATGGACCTCCGCTTGCTGGCAGGGAGGGGAGCTATGACCCAGACTTTGCCAACTGGAGTGCTGAATCTCTCTAAAATAGTGATTGGTTTGGGGTGGACCCAAACTGGGCCAATTAGAACCAACAGCCATCAGTTCCAGGACTTTTATTGGAAGTGTTAGGAAATAATTTCTCTTCCCACTAAATTGTTCAAAGGAAAGTACAAGCTGCTAGTGGCCACCTGACCATGCTGAGGGAAGAAGTTGCCTGAGAACAAAGCCAACATGAGGAAGCAGAACCGGGTTTGAGAGAGCCAATCCCAGTGATACTGGATCTTGCCTAACATATTGCCGAGACTTTACAGTTGTCTGAGTTAAGTTCTTTTGCTTGAGTCATCTTGAGTTGAATTATTGATAAATTATAACAAAAATTCTGAATAATAGACAAGTGGAGAGGCAAAAATTGACTGGATTTCAAGGTCAGATCTTGTTACCACCTCTACCCTGGAGGTAGACTCGGTTGGTCAGACGGGCTTAAAGGTTGCTATAAGATACAGAAAGAACTCAAGATACTCTTGGTGTTGCAAAGTTAATATATTAGACTCTTAATTTTAATTGTAAATAAATGTCACAAAGAAGAGTTATGCATGTAGCTATGCTCCTAATTTTTAAAAATCTACAGTCCTTTTTTTCTTGTTGAGTTAATCTGAGCTACGTTAGTAATACCAACATACGTTAATACGTTAATAATCACCAACCCTTAACCTTCTATGGTAAACCAACCTCTCATGAAAAACATAATTTACAAATTTAAGTAAAACATAGTTTTCTGCAACAAACACTCTAATAAATTGGGTTTCTATATATATCATAGTCTACTGTGGAACTTAAAAGTCAACATTCCTTGAAATTACTTAAATCAGCATCTCAATATTTTAAGAAAGCTGAATGTCCTCCTTAGTAAACAGAGACAAATATTCAGTTTTATGATGACAAGACACAGAATAAGTTTATCTTTAACTATAATTTTATAGTAACCATTATGAAAATATTTGTTGCCTTACCATATCTATCTAAGATGTAATGGCTGATTCAAGACTTATCTTCATAAATCTCATGTGTCAACAACAGACTTCCATTCTTTCCTGGTTCTTTATGAACAATTGCTATTTGGAACTGATAATCTGTGAAATTCAGTTATACTCTTTAACTAAAGTTGATTTAAATAAAATAAGGCTTATTCTTTTCTGATTTTACAGGTTTATACTCAAAATGCCCCAAATCTTGTGTTTTCTCTGTGAAGCAGATAGTGTGGGATGTGGTGTTAGGCACACGACCGGTGCTAGAGTGAAGGAAGAAGCTTAGGACCAACCTATGAGAGTCACCAAAATCCCAAGTACAAGGCTAATCCATGACATGTTGGTGTCCCAGGTCAAACTAATCCTCTAGTACCCTTTCTAACCAATATTTCTTCAATTTGTTCAACATTTAGTAATGTGTGAAGTACCAGCACGTGTTTTTTGTTTATGGGTTGCTTGGTTTCATGTTGCAATTGTTATTAATTTCCACTTGAGGGTACTGATTTCTTCAGCAGGTATGGGACCAATTGATATTTCAGGAATTATGTAAGAGGTTGCATATGGAAACCCAAAGTCACTGGTGCCATAATTCTGACTTATCCCAAGTATATCTTAACATGGCTTATAAACTAGTGACTCAACTGACCTGTCTTCTTATCCCACCTTTGACCTGTCATCCCTTTGGAGCAGGCCATTTCATAGAATGAATCTCAGTATGAGGGTAGCTATTATCCCTGGGCCACAACTCAAAAGGTTAGTTTCTCTGCGACTTCATTTTCTGTGGTAGGTGCATTCTGCCACTATCCCAAGAGGAGCCAGAGAGCTCTGTCCCCGGACCACCTTCATTCCCTGTCATTCTAGTGTGTGTCTTTTATTCCATCCCAGAGGCTCAGTGAGACCACAGCAGGTCCTCAGCCCCTCTCTCACCCTGAATATTTCCTAGAAAGGAGTCAGACACCAGTTCAGTGTGTCCTCCTAACTTGAGGACACATGTCATATTCTCCAAGAGATCCCATCAAAGCCCTTTTCTCTTGACTCAGCCTGCAAGAGAAGTACCCACACAAACATAAACCTTTCCTCCTTGAGGACTACTTGGTGTCCAGTGAAATCCTTTTCACAAATTCTCCTTGATGTCCAACAACTGACCCTTCTTTAGCCTTGAGGTAAATGAGATATGTTAGAATCCCATAACTACTTTTAGGGTATTTGCTTATATATTCCTATAGGATGCTCTCACAGCTCATATTTTGATGTGATGTCTATCACCTGAGGATTCAGCCAAAATTTCCATTTAAACTTTTGGTTCCCAGGAAGAACTAATAGCTAGCTTATAGCAGCACCAAAACCCTATAAAGTCAGCAAGATTTAAAAAAAAAAGATTCTTTACCAACTACATTTAAAACAACAACCCTTCATAATATCTCACCTGGAGAACAATCACTTCATAACCACCTTGTACACTATTTTTAATCTCTGAAGCTACATACCTTTTGGGGAGAAAGCTTAATGAACACCATTGCTTTGACATTCTAAAGACAAACCACCTTGGCTGCCTGACATACCTCTCTCCTTGATCTACCTGGTGAATAGTGTCAGATTCACTCCCCATGTGTACCACAGATTAAAAAGGCACCCAAGTTCAGCTCAGCAGCATTTCAACAGCCGAAAATGCTATAAATAAATACAAGATGTCTTTCCACTCTGAAGTTTGGTAATTCAAGACTATGCATCTTTGCATTTGGGGACCTCTAAATAGCAGGGCAGATCAATCCAGAGTTCAACATTGGATGAGGCATGGAGTCTTCTAAATACTTACAGAAGCCTTAGGTTCTTTAATTATTTTGGAACAGCAATTATAAAAGGAACACATGCTCACTAATTAAGTACAAATGCTGTCCAGGATAAAGACCAGTGTCTTAAATAAACACTTGAATTCTACCATCTAAAATATCCATGATTGAAAGGAGATAAATGTCATTTCAGTCATGGTTCTATCCATACAAACAAATATATGATAGATAGCTAGTTTAAATAGCTAGATAGATAAATGGAAAGAAATATCTCTTCTCTTAAAAGCAAGAATAAAATTGAAAATAGTATCGAATATATCCAAGCTTCTTTCTAAGCACTAATTACACTATACTGTATTTTATTCATTTAAAATATCAGGGCTCTATTTTGTCTCGAAGGAAAAATGAAAAAAGGGAATCCCCATCAGAGATGGCTGGGGAAAAGTTAGATGAGAAATCCAAGGCAATTCCTGCAATTTCCACAAAAACATTGGCAGATACTGGAGCAGAGAGAGACCGTGAGAGAGGCAGAGCTGAGAGTACCTGGGGACCAGAGGAAGTTTGTGGTTATGCTTCATTTGAACAGGAAAATTGTACAAGGGTATTTGATCTCTCACATTTTGCTTACTCTTGAGTTGTGGTCTTGTTTATTGATCATTTGACTTATATTAAAGACAAAATTGTGTCTGTGAATATCCATAGCCCTATTTTCAACAGCAAATGCTTCCTAGATACTCCGTTAGGTTCTGGAGATACAGAGACCGGCCCTGCACTTGAGATATTTGCAGTTCATCATTGAGCAATGGCAGTCAGATGTGGTAAGTACTATAATAAAGTGATTTACAAAGAGCTCTTAGAACAAAACGAAGAAAAAGAAGTTGCTTAGTCTTAGGCACTCCAGGAAAAGGGAGTGGAGTGTGCAACAATATAGGAGGTGATAATACATGATTTATTTCTGGAATGGGAACTAGTTCCATAGGCAGAGGAGGCCGCCTTGTCAGCATCCCTGTGTGAGTTTGCTGACTCTGATGCACACACTTCTAGGCTGCCATGGATTTCTTAAGTCAAGTAACAAGAAAGGGGAAATATCCATAAGGGCTTACCCAGGTGCCCATCAAGTAACTGTGACATTTTTGAAACCACCCTGGTGTTTAGGTTAAACATGCACCTTAGAGAAAGCCATCTCACTCTCTTAATTCATTAGTCAAAGAAATTATGTGATGGTTATGTGCAGTAGACTGGAGTCAACTACAGCTTTCTCTTCCCTAGTCCACGCTCGGACCCCAACCTCTCATTAATCCCTTTCTTTGTTCCTACTTAGGGCATTCAGAGGAATAATGCTTTCAAATACATTTATTGTTAAATAAAAAGGTCCTTGAAGGTATCCTCGAGTAACTTTCAGAACACTTTTCTATGAATTCTGGGAAGGATAGGATGAAGGACAGAAGGAAAAATGGGAGGACAGATGGATGGAAGGAAGGAAGGAAGGGAGAAAGGGAGAGGGAGAAGAAGGGGGTGGGGAGAGAGAGAGAGAGAAAGAAAGATGGAGAGAGAGAGATCCAAAACACAGATTTTAGTAATCAACATCACCTGGTAACTTGTAGAAATGCTGCTTCTCCAGCCCCACCCCAGAACCATAGAATCAGAAACTCTTAGGTTGGAACCCAGCCATCTGCATTCTAGCAAGCTTCCAGGTGATTCTGATACACACATATGTTTGAGAACTATTATCCTAGAGTAATAAATACAGGCCCAGAACAGCACACATGGCCACAAATACTTCTCACAAAAACTTCTATTTATGTTACAAAAACGTTTACTCATTTAAATTTATTCCTTGGGATCAAAGCACAAGCCTCTTCTAGTAGCCGCATCTTACTTGGGGAGTTACAGCCACAGACTCACAGACCTAGAGGGGCACCTCAAGGGTTGTCTCCTCCAAACCTATTTTTTTTAAATCTTTTTCTTTCCACAGGTTATTGAGGAACAGATGATGTTTGGTTACATGAGTAAGTTTTTTGGTGGTGATTTGTGAGATTTTGGTGCACCCATCACCTGAGCAACATATACTACACACAATTTGTAGTCTTTTATCCGTCACCCCCTTCCCACCCTTTACCCCGGAGTCCCCAAAGTCCATTGTGTCATTCTTATGCCTTTGCATCCTCATAGCTTAGCTCTCACTTACGAGTGAGAACACACAGTGCTTCGTTTTCCATTCCTGAGTTACTTTACTGAGAATAGTAGCCTCCAATATCATCCAGGTTGCTGCAAAAACTGTTAATTCATTCCTTTTTATGGCTGAGTAGTATTCTATCATATATGTATACCACAGTTTCTTTATTCACTCGTTGATTGATGGGCATTTGGGTTGGTTCCACATTTTTGCAATTTCAAATTGTGCTGCTATAAACATGTATGTACAAGTATCTTTTTCTTATAATGACCTCGTTTCCTGTGCGTAGATACCCAATAGTGGGATTGCTAGATCAAATGGTAGTTATATTTTTAGTTCTTTAAGGAATCTCCACACTGTTTTCCATAGTGGTGTATTAGTTTATATTCCCACCAGCAGTGAAGAAGTGGTCCCTGTTCACTGAATCTATACCAATATCTATTATTTTTTAATTTTTTTTTGATTATGGCCATTTTTGCAGGAGTAAGATGGTACCACATTGTGGTTTTAATTTGTATTTCCCTGATCATTAGTGATGTTGAACTTTTTTTCACATGTATGTTGGCCATTTGTATATCCTCTTTTGAGAATTGTCTATTCATGTCTTTAGCCCACTTTTTGATGATATTGCTTCTTCTTGCTAATTTGTTTGAGTTTGTTATAGATTCTGGATATTAGCCCTTTATAAGATGTATAGATTGTGAAGATTTTCTCCCACTCTGTGGGTTTTCTGTTTATTCTGTGACTGTTCCTTTTGTGGTGCAAAAGCTCTTTAGTTTAATTAAGTCCCAGCTATTTATCTTTGTTTTTACTTCATTTGCTTTTGGGTTCTTGGTCATGAAATCCATGCCTAAGCCAATGTCTAGAAGGATTTTTCCAAAGCTATCTTCTAGAATTTTTATAGTTTTGGGTCTTAGAATTAAGTTTTTGATCCATCTTGAGTTGATTTGTATATAAGGAGAGAGATGAGGATTCAGTTTCCTTCTCCTACATGTGACTAGCCAATTATCCCAGCATCATTTGTTGAAAAGGGTATCCTTTCTCCCCTTTGTTTTTATTTGCTTTGTTGAAATTCACTGGCTGTAAGTATTTGGGTTTATTTCTGGGCTCTGTATTCTGTTCTATTGGTCTATGTGCCTATTTTTATACCAGTACCATGTTGTTTTGGTGATTACGGCCTTATAGTATAGTTTGAAATCAGGTAATCTGATGCCTCCAGATTTGTTCTTTTTGGCTTGTGGCTACATGAGCTCTTTTTGGTTGCATATGAATTTTAGAATTGTTTTTTTCTAGTTTTTTCGATTATGCCCATTCCTGGTTTTGGTATTCAGGTGATTCTATGAAGAAAGAAGGTGGTATTTTAATGGGAATTATATTGAATTTGTAGATTGCTTTTGGCGGCAAGGTCATTTTCACAATATTGATTCTATCCATCCATGAGCATGGGATGTGTTTCTATTTATTTGTGTCATCCATGATTTCTTTCAGCAGTGCTTTGTAGTTTTCCTTGTAGAGGTCTTTTACCTCCTTGATTACGTATATTCCAAAGTATTTTAATTTTTTGCAGCTATTGAAAAGTAGTTGAGTTCTTGATTCGATTCTCAGCTTGGTCGCTGTTTGGTGTATAGAAGAGCTACACTGATTTGTGTACATGAATTTTGTATCCGGGAAGTCTGCTGAGTCTTTAGAATTTTCTAGGTAAACAATCATATCATCAGTAAACAGTGACAGTTTGACTTCCTCTTTACTGATTTGGATGTCATTTATTTCTTTCTCTTGTCTGATTGCTCTGCCTAAGACTTCCAGTACTATGTTGAAGAGAAGTGGTAAGAGTGGGCACCCTTATCTTACTCCAGTTCTCAGAGGGAATGCTTTCAACTTTTCCCTATTCCGTATGATGTTGGCAGTAGGTTTGTCAGAGATGGCTTTTATTACATTAAAGTATGTCCTTTGTATGCCAATTTTGCTGAGAGTTTTAATCATAAAGGGATGCTGGATTTTGTCAAGTGCTTTTTCTGCATCTATTGTGATTTTTGTTTTTAATTTTGTTCATGTGTTGTATCACATTTATTGACTTGCATATGTTAAAACATCCCTGCATCCCTGGTATGAAACCCACTGGTAGATTATCTTTTTGATATGTTGTTGGATTTGGTTAGCCAGTATTGTGTTATGGATTTTTGCATCTATGTTCATCAGATATACTGGTCTGTAGTTTTCTTTTTTGATTATGTCCTTTCCTGGTTTTGGTATTTGGGTGATACTGGCTTCATGGAAGATTTGGGGAGGATTCCCGCTTTCTCTATCTTGTGGAATGGTGTCAATCAATTTGGAACCAATTCTTTTCAATGTCTGGTAGAATTCTGCTGTGAATCCATCTGGTCCTGGACTTTTTTTGTTGATGGTGGTGATTTTTTAATTACCATTTCAATCTCACTGCATGTTATTGGTCTATTCTATTCAGGGTATCTATTTCTTCCTGATTTAAGCTAGGAGGGTTGTATTTTTCCAGGAATTTATGCCCCTCCTCTGTGTTTTCTAGTTTAGGCATGTAAAGGTGTTCATAGTAGCCTTGAATGATCTTTCGTATTTCTGTGGTGTCAGTTGTAATATCTCCCATTTTATTTCTAATTGAGCTTATTTAGATTTTCTCTCTTTTTGGTTAAGGTTGCTAATTGCCTATCAATTTTATTTATCTTTTCAAAGAACCAGCTTTTTGTTTCATTTATCTTTTGTATTTTTTTGTTTGTTTCAGTTTCGTTTAGTTCTGCTCTGATCTTGGTTATTTCCTTTCTTGTGCCAGGTTTGGGTTTGGTTTGTTCTTGTTTCTCTAGTTCCTTGAGGTGTGACCTTAGAGTGTCTGTTTGTTCTCTTTCAGTCTTTTTGATGTAGGCATTTAGGGCTGTGGGCTCTCTTCTTAGCACCACCTTTGCTGTATCCCAGAGGTTTTGATAGGTTGTGTCATTATTGTCATTCAGTTTGAAGAATTTTTTAATTTCCATCTTGATTTCATTTTTGACCCAACGATCATTTGGGAGCAGATTAATTTCCATGTACTTCCATAGTTTTGAAGATTCCTTTTGGAGTTGATTTCCGGTTTTATTCCACTGTGGTCTGAGAGAGTGCTTGATATAATTTCAATTTTGTTAAATTTATTGAGGCTTGTTTTGTGGCCTATCATATGGTCTAGGTGGGAGAAAGTTTCATGTGCTGTTGAATAAAATGTATATTCTGTGGTTGTTCAGTAGAATGTTTTGTAAATATCTGTTAAGTCCATTTGCTTCAGGGTATAGTTTAAATCCATTTTTAGTTTGTTGACTGTCTTGACGACCTGTCTAGTGCTGTCAGTGGAGTACTGAAGTCTCCCACTATTACTGTATTGCTGTCTATCTCATTTCTTAGGTCTATTAGTAATTGCTTTATAAATTTGGGAGCTCAAGTGTTAGGTGCATATACATTTAATATTATGATATTTTCCTATTGGACAAGGCTTTTTACCATTATATAATGTCCTCCTTGTCTTTTTAAATTGTCATTGGTTTTTTTTTTTTTTTTTTTTTGTCTCATATAAGAATAGCAATGAGGCGCAGTGGCTCACACCTGTAATTCCAGCAGTTTGGGAGGCCGGGGTGGGCAGATAATGAGGTCAGGAGATCAAGACCAGCCTGGCTAAAATGGTGAAACTCCATCGCTACTAAAAATACAAAAAAAAAAAAATAGCTGGGCGTGGTGGTGCACACCTATAGTCCCAGTTACTCGGGAGGCTGAGGCAAGAGAATGAATCACTTGAACCCAGGAGGCGGAGGTTGCAGTGAGCCGAGATCGCACCACTGCACTCCAGCCTGGGTGACAGAATGAGGCTCCATCTCAAAAAATAAACAAACAAAACAGCTACTCCTTCTTGCTTTTGGTGTCTATTTGCATGGAATGTCTTTTTCCAGCCCTCTACCTTAAGTGTATGTGAGTCCTTATGCGTTAGGTGAGTCTCTTGAAAGAGGCGGATGGTTGTTTGGTGAATTCTTATCCATTCTGCAGTTCTGTATCTTTTAAGTGGAGTATTTGGGCCATTTATATAAAACGTTAGTATTGAGAAGTGAGCTCCTATTCCATTCATCATGTTGGGTTTTTTATTGTTGTTGTTTTCATTGTATTTTTGTTTTATAGGTCCTGTGAGATTTATGCTTTAAAGAGGTTCTGTATTGATGTGTTTCCAGGATTTGTTTGAAGATTTACAGCTCATTTTAGCACTTCTTGTAGTGGTGGCTTTGTAGTGGTGAATTCTCTTCATTTGTCTGAAAAAGACTGTATCTTTATTTATGAAGCTTAGTTTCACTGGATACAAAATTCATGGCTGATAATTGTTTTGTTTAAGGAGGCTGAAGATAGGACCCCAATCCTTTCTAGCTTGCAGGGTTTCTGCTAAGAAATCTCCTGTTACTCTGATAGGCTTCCCTTTATAGGTTACCTGGTGCTTTTGCCTCATAGCTCTTAAGATTCTTTCCTTCCTTAAGTTTAGATAACCTGATGACAATGTGCCTAGGTAATGATCTTTCTGTGGAGAATTTTTCCACTGTTCTTTGAGCTTCTTGTATTTGGATGTCTAGGTCTCTAGCAAGGCCAGGGAAGATTTCCTTGATTTTTCCCCCAAACATGTTTTCTAAACTCAGATTTCTCTTCTTCCTCAGGAAAGCAAATTATTTTTAGGTTTAGTCATTTAACATAATCCCAGACTTCTTGGAGGCTTTGTTCATATTTTGTTATTCTTTTTTTCTTGTCTTTATTGGATTAATTTGAAAATCTTTTCTTCGAGCTCTGAAGTTCTTTCTTCTGATTGTTTGATTCTATTACTGAGACTTTCCAGAGCATTTTGCTTTTCTATAAGTGTGTTGTTTCCTGAAGTTTTTATTGTTTTTTATTTATGCTACCTATTTCATTGAAAATTTCTCCCCTCATTTCTTGAATCATTTTTTTGACTTCCTTAAATTGAGCATCACCTTTCTCTGGTGCCTCCCTGATTAGCTTAATAACTAATCTGAATTCTTTTTTCAGGTAAATCAGGGATTTCTTCATGGTTTGGATCCGTTGCTGGTGAGCTAGTGTGATTTCGGGCAGGGCGGCGGGGTTGTTGGGGTGTTAAAGAACCTTGTTTTGTCATATTACCAGAGTTGGTTTTCTGATTCTTTCTCATTTGGGTAGGCTCTGTCAGAGGGAAGGTCTAGGGCTCAAGGCTGTTGTTCAGATTCTTTTGTCCCACAGTGTGTCCCCTTGATATAATACTCTCCTTCTTTTTCTAGGGATGTGGCTTCCTGAGAGCCATGCTGTAGTAATTGTTATCTCTCTTCTGGATCTAGCCACCCAGTAAGTCTACCAGGCTCTGGGCTAGTACTAGGGATGTCTGCACAGAGTCCTGTGACGTGAACTATCTGTGGGTCTCTCAGCCAGGGATATCAGCACTTGCTCTAGTGGAAGTGGCAGGGGAGTGAAATGGACTCTGTGAGGGTTCTTAGCTTTCGTTGTTTAATGTGCTATTTTTGTGCTGGTTGACCTCCTGCCAGGAGGTGGTGCTTTCAGGAGAGCATTAGGAGCGGTAGCATGGGGAGGAACAGGCAGTGGGCAGGGCCTTAGAAATCCCACAAGTATATGCCCTATTTTTTTGGCTAGCAGGGTGGGTAGGGAAGGACCATCAGGTGGGGGCAGAGTTAGGTATGTCTGAGCTCAGACTCTCCTAGGGCAGGTCTTGCTGCAGCTGCTCTTGGGGATGGGGGTGTGGTTCCTAGGAGGATTATGACTGCCTCTACTGTGTCATGCAGGTTGTCAAGGAAGTGACAGAAAGCCAGCAGTCACAGGTGTCACCCAGCTCCCACATAACTCAAAGGGCCGGTCTCATTCCCACCATGCCCCATCCAACAGCACCAAGTCTGTTTCCAGACCGTGGGTGAGCAGGGCTGAGAACTTGCCCCAGGCTACCTGCCTCCCAGCTGTGAAAGTAAATCGGGCTTTTATGCTTCCCCAATCTCTGGAGTCTGCACACTGGATTCATTTCCTCCCTCCAAGTTCTGACCAGGAGACTTCTCAATTGGTTCCAATTGTTACAAACTTCAGCTGCAGGTTTTCCCAGTGGCCTTTTCCCAGTGGCCTTTTCCCAGTGCCTCTGGCAGCCTTCCTCAAGGACCCCTGTGAGGCAAGGCAGAAATGGCTTGCTAGGGAACCCAGCGAGCCCACAGGGCTTTTCCCCCTGCTTTTTCTACCCCTGTAGTTTGCTTGGCTCTCTAGATTGACTCAGTTCCATGTAAAGTCAGAATCTTCTCCCATGATCTAGACCTTCAAGTTCCCCAGTGAGGGTGTGTGTTCGGGGATGGACGATCCCTCTTTCCCACTTCCACAGTTTGGGCACTCACAGTATTTGGGGTGTCTCCTGGGTCCTGCAGGAGCAATCTCTTTCCTTCACAGTGTCTGTGGGTTCTCTTGACTTTCCTGATTTATTCTTGCAGTTGTTCTGGAGCAAAAGTTCCATGATGCGAATCTCCACACACTGCTCTGTCTGTCCAAGTGGGAACTGCAATCTAGTCCTGTCTCCTGTTCGCCATTAGCCCCCCCAAACCACTTCTATTATTGGTGAGGAAACTGAGGCTCAGAGAGGCCAGGGAATGTGTTCAAAGTCACAGAGCCAATCAGCAGAGGACCAAGTCTATTCTCTAGACTTCTTGACACAAAATTCAAGGTCTACATGACAGATGTTAACATAACATCAGTTTGCTAGAGAAACAGAAATAAATTCAGTTCCTCTAGCAAAAACCAAGGATTCAAATATATGAACCACAGAGAATATAGTTCTATTATTTTTAACCATTTTCATTTTTTTCTTTCTAGGAAAGTAGTACACATTCGTCATAGGAAATTGGAATTAATGAAACATATAAAGAAGACAAAAATCAACTGTAAAGAGATAAGTGCTATAAACAGGTGTGTGCATGTATGTATAGATACATGGGTTCAGAGAGAATATTTAGGTAGAATTTATATATTTTATATATGTATATACACACATATGTAGAATATATTAAAAGCAATTTTAATATATGAACTATAGAATACATGGAATTTATATCTTATTTTTTTCTTAATATAATTGCATACATTTATGGGGTACAAAGGTAATTTTGTTCCATGTATAGATTGCATAGTGGTGAAATCAGAGTTTTTAGTGTATCCATTGCTGGAACAATGCACTTTGTACCCATTAAGTAATTTATCATCATCCACCCATCTTCTGTCCCGTCAACCTTCCTAGTCTCCAGTGTCTATCAGTCCACACTCTCCTCCATGTGTACATGTGATTTAGCTCCCACTTATAAGTGAAAACGTGGCATTTATCTTCATATGTCTGAGTTGTTTTGTTTAACATTTCTTTAGTGATCAAAATACCCATTTAATTATGAGTATTTCATAAGAATCCATTTTTTAAATTTTCTTACTCTTTCACATTTGTTTCCAATATTTTGCTCTTGTGAATAAACTAGGAGGGTAAGATTTGGGGTTTCAGTGACATATAGGAAAGGCGCATTATTAAGCAGGCCAGGATGGAATACCTAAGAAGGATCTCTCGGCAGCCAAGGAAATAAAGGGCTGGATCCCATTGAGATTATAAAATGGGAAGGGGAAATATTCTTGGGGGTGTGGAAGTCCCCAAGAAAAACACTGTTCACAAATTTTCCCAGGCATGGTTCAGTGTATGAACATGGCAATTCCAGAAAGAACACAGAGGTTCATCCAAGGCCCACACATCTGCTCTTCTCTCTGTGTCTCATGACTCTCAGAGAGAAACTGCTTTTCTAGAAGACTTCAGTCAAGTATAATAAATCTCTACAAAGCTTCATACATCTTAGGAAAACTCAATAAAGACAGATTCCCCAGAAGAATTCTTGAAAGATAATATATCTTGTTTCTAAATATTATTAATCAGTGCCTGCTGTTTCATCTGAACAAAGCCTATTTTTTTAGTTAAAAGCAAAAGAATTCTTTCAGATAATGATGGATGACCTATTTACATCATATGAAAATGAAAGTATATTGTCTCTAACCTAAAAGGCTATGTTTAGGCTGCTCAGCTAAAATGTTCTCTAGTTATAAAATATTTATACAGTAATTTTCCTATGTTTTGCCCTTTCAACAAGTTTGCAATTGTAAGAGCAGTTTTCTGAGTGAACATTATATTTGTATTTTATTAGTTCAACCATTTCCCCAAGTAAATAGCAATCTTTTCCCAGTAGGCCCTTGTTCAACATGATAATTTTTATTTTTTCTCCCGTCTAGATTTTAGAAAGGATTTCAACAATTGTCTTAAGTAATAAAGCTTCTTTTTAAATTATCACTCAGACCTTGAAATGGCCACTTTAATTATATTTGCTTTTTAAACCCTTTCCTTATTTACAACATTTCTAAAAGATGTCTCATTTTAGATTTTGGATTTGAAATATTTGTTCAACAAGAGAATTCACAAAGATTCAATGATTCAGAGCTCCAGTGAAATAAGACAATGTCTCTTTTCTGAAAATTCAGGTATTCCAATGTCAAACTTGGGTTGAAGTGGAGGGACCGAATTTCCTGAGCAGTTGGTATTGACAGTGGTCGTATACCTCTAATTGCAGAAGAAGGTTCCATTTTGCAAGTTTACCAGTGAAGATGCCATTGCCCTCTAAAAGAATTTCAAGGACATTCCTTTCTAATATTTTCACTGGTATAATTCTAGAAACAAACCTTCTGAGACAGTATTTCTGAAACTGTGTGCTGTAGGTCACTATATTGCTGAGATGATAATAATTGTTTCCCAATTTAAAATAAAACAAGGTTAACAGTTCAAATAACTTTTGGAAACAGCTAAATAAATCTAAGTAGTTTGACATGCTAAAGTACATACTGAAAAGAGAGCTAAGTGAAAAGCATTTTCCAAACTTATTTGACCATGAACTCTTCTGTCAAGGAAAAATTATTACATCCCAATGAAGAATCTGAAGCCACTGAAGCAGCTTCAAAGGCTTCAAAGGTAAATTACCCCTTCTTCTATGTCCCACACCACCCCCTTAGTAGCTCTTTAGCTCTGTATCCATCATGAATTCACATCAGCAGGGGCTTGCCCATGTACTGGACAGCCTTTTCTAGAGTGAAAGAGTGTTACTGTTCTGTTTTCTAATTTCCACAAAGGCCAGGTAGCTGCTCCTACAGGTTAATATGACTCTTCTTTGTTCAATGGCACTATTTTATCTCTGTATACTTCCTCCAGCTGTTTTTCTCACAAACACACATATTTTGAGTTGAAATCAGTGGAAATATTTTTGTATAATTTGATTCCCTCTTCCACATTTTAAAATAGTAATGGTTACTTCCAACAAGACCTACAGCATACACTTTGTTTCCCATCAGGAGAAAGAGTAAAGTTAAATGAATAGTGAGTTTCTTGCTGTGGCAGAGGTGAGTGAAAGAAGAAACCTACTCCACAGCCAGGCATCTACTTCCATCCTCCTCTACCTCATAGTCCTAAACCTTTCATCTCTGTCCCCTGAACCCAGAGTACAGGTCTGTTGATCACTGATGCCTTACCCACCCTGGAGGAAGACCGGAAATACGATCTGGAACCTCAACAGTAAATGACCTGCTTTCCCTGAATCAAGGGCACCTGGAATCCAAATTAAAATGCAGAGAAGAATAAGTCTCCTGTGTGAACTATGCTTTTCACATTTTTCCCCACTGATTCTCCTTTGACCTGTGCTGGCCAGTAATATGGCATCCAAGAGAGCACCACTTTCCTGCACGGTCACTAACCACCAGGCCCAAATCCAATTCCAGAGGGTTCTAGGGTGGCCAACCACTGAGAAGTTTCCCTAGACGTTTAGTGCTAAAACTGGGAAAGCCCTTTACAAAGTGGGATTGGTCTGCCTGTTTTCAGCCAAATAGTCTTTTGCAGCAATCTTTCCCAGGAAAAGCACAGAGTCAGAGTAGCAGAACCTCCTTTCCTGTGATTCCTGCTTGAAAGCATTTGCCTCAAGCGGACCTAGTAACCAGATGGAGCCTGGCTAAGACTCAGTGACTGGTGAGGAGTCTGGCTCCCTCCTCCCCTTCGGTACCTCCAAGCTCCCCACTAAGGCTTCCTCTTTCCATCTCTATGCCCCTCCAAGTCTTGGTCACAAATGTCCCACTTTGGTTTACTATTTCCGTCATTATGCCTCATTAGTATCTCGTAATAATGAGGAGAGCCACCTAAAGACCTTATCTCCCTGCAGTCGGGACATAAGGCAGCACAGTCAGATGCTCCCTAGGGTGGGCTGATATACGTATCTTCTCACAGTAACCCCTGTGTAACCTCCTGGTCTGAAAGAGTTCCTTCCAGAACCGTCTTGCTGTCTCACAGCTTCCTGAACCCGCCCTTCCACATATACACAGAGAAATACTTAGCTATGTTCTGCCAACAGATGCTTACTGAGTAGAGAAAACACAGTGCACATCTATATCAACTTCTGTCTATCCATTTCTTTCTCTCTTGCTGTAGCAAGTCTCTCAGACGAGGGCAGTAACAGAGACTTGTGGCAAGAGCAAGATTTTGATAGGACAAGTCACAGCTCTTCAGTAAACAAGAAAAAGAATCTTAAAGGTTAATGAAAGTTACTGGAGGGAAAATGGTTCCGACAGGCTCAGATTCCTAAGACTGCTTCTCCTGTTTGGAGGTGAAAACATCAAACGGACAAGAAAGATGACTTTACATGAAAAGAACTGATATTCTGAACTTCTTTCAGGACAACTTGTGGCATGCTCTTTCAGCCACATGTAATACTTTTACAAGCTCGATAATGTTCAAGTGGTTTATGATTAAATTGCTATACTTGAAATAGTAAGATTTTACCTATGTTCTGAGTTTAATAACTCTTTGGTTAGTTGAAATATTTTCATTCCTGAAACTTTAAAAATCTGAGTTATCATAAAAGATACAGGGGGCAAAAAAAAAAAAAAGATTAAGTTTACACTTTGGAGAAATTCTTTCCCATCTCTGATCGTTAATATTATCAACTTCATTGGGATGAAAGATGCAAAGTATTGTTCCTGGGTGCGTTTGTGAGGGTGTTGCCAAAGGGGATTAACATTTGAGTCAGTGGACTGGGAGAGGCAGACTCACCCTTGATCGGGGGGTGGCGGGAGGGGAGGGGAATATCTACTCAGCTGCCAGTGCAGCTAGAATAAAAGCAGGCAGAAGAACATGGAAGGATTGAACTGGTTTAGTTTTTTGGCCTCCATCTTTCTCCTGTGCTGAATGCTTTGTGCCCTTGAATGTCAGACTCTAGGTTCTTCAGCTTTTGGACTCTTGGACCTACACCAGTGATTTGCCAGGGGCTCTTGGGCCTTCAGTAGCTGACTGAAGGCTACATTGTCAATTTCCCTACTTTTGAGGTTTTGGGACTTGGACTGGCCTCCTTGCTCCTCAGCTTGTAGACAGCCTATTGTAGGACTTCACCTTGTGATCATGTGAGTCAATACTCCTTAATATACCCTTCTTTATCTATACATCTATCCTATTAGTCCTGTCCCTCTATAAAACCCTGACTAATACCCTTAAGCACCACAGGTCCATGAGGAATTAGAAATAATCTGAAATAATTTTGCTTTTTGTAAAGAGAGAAGTTAATTTAAGTTTATCCCAGATTAGATTGATCATGTTTTATCAATGTATATTTTTAAACTATGAATATATATATGTATACACACACACAAACATAAATTTGGTATTGAGATGTAAACATGCTTCTGTGACAAAGCAAATTTTTTATACTCTTTAATGTTCGAATCCCTTTCATAACGATATTAAAAACATTAAAAACTATTCTATATCAAGTGATTCAGTGTGTATCTCACAAATAGAATACTACCAAGTCAGTGGTCTGTTTTACAACTTTGATTTGCTTATCCAAAGCTTTTTAAAATATTCATGTCATTTACTTATGTTTATACCTAAGATCTAAAGAGTATGAGCCATATATGTGGTAATAATACTCTTTTTAAAAAATATATCAGTTAGGATATTTCTTTTGCAAGTAACGGACAATTGTATTCCAGCTGATTTATACCATAAAGGGATTACATATTGTTTTATAAAACTTGAAAGTCTAAAATAAGAAAGTTTTCAAGAAATGTTTGACTTAGTAGCTCAGTGAAGTCACCCAGTATCCTGTATTTTTTTCATCTTTTGCTGTGTCTCTCACATTTTTGTGTCATCCTAAAACTGACGTCATCCTAAAGCTGACAAAAATGTGGTTTTGCCCAAAATTGGATCCCGAGGATGGTATCTTTCCACCGTGTTGTGTGAGCTTGGGTGAAGGGTGGCAAGGGTAATGTGAAACTATCTTTCCTGCCTTCCTCCATGCAGCTTCTTATTTCTGTGCCACACTCACAGTGCTATGATCTCTCACCTGGATCCCTTAGCTCTTGTGGAAGTATTTTCATGCATGGATAGTTGTTCAAATTGATGTTTTTGCAAGAGGGGAGAGCTGGGAAGTCTTATTTTGTCATCTTGCTGGCAGCACTTACCGGCATTTTCCTTTAAAAAGCAGTCATCTTCATCTTAGGCATACTCATATTCTCCTGAGGATTAGGGGCCTAGAGAGGGGCAATAGTTTCCCCTGTGGCCCACCACTCCCACCAAGTGTGGTAACAGCTCTGGGTCCTTCCCACTGTGGGTGTGCCACCTGGAGAAATGTTGAAGAACAGAATCTTAGTGGATAATTGACTTCCTACAGCTTTCATCATTTGGTCAGTGCCATTATTGTATCTATTAAGTGTTATAATAAATATCTGTTGGTCTCTCGCTCAATTTGGATAAAATGAAAATTGTGTTATTGAATAGTTTCATATTTAAATATATAGTTTTGTTATTTATTACTTAAACTACGCTAAGAAATAATTATTCAGTGGAATTCTCAGGGACTTTGTTGAGATATTTTAAAATACATACATACATACACAGCAGATATATATCCATAAATCCATTTTTCTGACTTTCTTGAAAGTAAAGTTTTTCCTCATGAGTATCTATAGTATCTTTCTTCAATTTCAGTTTTGTGTGTATCCTTAAACATTATTATTGAGACCCTAGAGCTTTTCTTAAAAGGGTTGACAACATTATCAAAAACTTCAACTTAAACCCCATAAACTATCACAGATTCTACACAACCAATTGGAATTATTTACGTTTTTCTCTGTGTTATGAGCATAAAAGATTCGTTGATTTAGTGTTATGCACCCAATATTAGATCACAGATTTGCATTACATCTCAAACTTTACATTTGTGAGCTGAAGTTGTAAATATTAAAAAGTAATTGGGAAACATGGTTTACAGGTTTCAGCGGAGGTGGTGGAGACATTTGGGTAGATGGTGTTCTTTCCCATGCTAGTCACACGTTCACCCAGATCCCCCCACCTATCTTACAGTTCCCAGCTCAGATCCCCATCATATCCACTCATTGTCACACTTTCCTCCACCTTCTGCATTTTTGAGCCCCACCAGATTTCCCTGACTCTACTGTGCTCCTTTGTTTTGGCTTAAGCCAGAATGACTACTGGACCCTCTCTGGGACTTAGTAATAGCAAATGAAGAGTGCACGTGAACATAGGCATTGTTGCATTTAACAAACATGGAGAAGGAAGGCAAGGTCTCCCTGATAACACAGAGGGAGAACAGTGTTTAATGAAAGTTTAAATGTTGGGAGGCTAGGGGAAATGAGATTGTCTGCTTTGCCCATTTCATGGTCTAAATTTCACTGTTTCTAACCAAGGGGACTTTTGGGTGGACATATAATGAAATCATTCCTTGAAATATAACTTATTGGTTATCATGATTAAAGTAAACAACAGAACAAAAAGCATAATTAAGTTTAGCCCAAAACCACCTTAAGCAAAATGGTAACAAACAGTTGGAGAGTGGCTTGCATCAGAAACAATTAGGTCTTATTAACTCATACCAATTGTTCTGCCTGACTATATTTGATATAGTAATGAAAGAGAGAGAGAGAAAGAAATTGAGACAGAGAATTGGACTCTGTCTCCACGATACCACATCAAGAACTGCCTCCTTCTACATCTTTTGCTACCACATGAGAGATGTTTGTGGAAGAACAGAGAGCCGAGCTGCTTCTATGGCAGAATGAGGGTGCAATGCCCACAGCTGCTGACATTTCCTTGAGTGGCACCTGGTCACCCACAAAGCCACTTTTGCTGCACCCTCCCTTCTTAGTCCTTAAATGGCTCCACATAATAAATCATCAGAAACTCACACGTTACCACCGATAGAGGAGGGGTGAGGACTGTAGTGAAAATAAATACGTAGGTATATCCTTAACATTATTATCAAGATTCTGGAGCTCTTTTTATTTTTTATTTATTTATTTTTTTGAGACTGTGTCTCGCTCTGCTGCCAGCCTGGAGTGCAGTGGCACGATCTCGGCTCATTGCAACCTCCACCTCCCAGGTTCAAGCAATTCTCTTGCCTCAGCTTCCCAAGTAGCTGGGACTACGGGCATGCACAACCATGCCCAGGTAATTTTTGTATTTTTAGTAGAGACGGGGTTTCACCGTATTGGCTAGGCTAGGCTGGTCTCGAACTCCTGACCTTGTGATCCACCCACCTTGGCCTCCCAAAGTGCTGGGATTACAGGTGTGAGCCACCACACCAGGCCATGGAGCTCTTTTTAAAGGACTTCATAGCAAATCTCAAACCTCAGAGAGTAAATGAATATAAATGCACTTGTCTTATAAACTTCATTTGTGTACAATTTACCTACAATAAAATGCATCTATTTTAAGCACATAGTTGGGCTGTGTCTGATGAATGCTATGTGCTCATGTATCCACCATTAAGTCAAGCTCTAGAGCATCTCCATCAGCCCAAAAAGTGCCCTTGTGCCCTTCACTGTCAATGCCTACAGGATGATCTTTTAGGTCACATAATGTTTATTTCCACATTTTATTTATTTATTTGTTTATTTATTTATGAGACAGGGTTTTGGTCTTGTTGCCCAGTCTGGAGTGCAACGGTGTAATCTTGGCTCACTGCAACCTCAGCCTCCTGGGTTCAAGCAATTCTCCTGCTTCAGCCTCCAGAGTAGCTGGGATTACACACATGCGCCACGACACCCAGCTAATTTTTGTACTTTTAGTAGAGACAGGGTTTCACTGTGTTGGTTAGGCTGGTCTCGAACCCCTGACCTCAGGTGATCCACCCACCTCGGCCTCCCAAAGTGCTGGGATTATATTTGTGAGCCACTGCACGTGGCCTATTTCTGCATTTTTAAACTGAAGTAACAAAAAAGAACCTGTTTACTTGCCAGCAACATTTAGGTCTTCTTCAATTCTTTGTATCAAATCAGATAACACTTCTCTAAGTATAGGTTTAGCAGACTAGCTACTAATGAGAAGCTGTTGCTACAAAGTTTCCAAACCTGGCTAACGTTTGAAGTGCAATATCTACCCCAAAATATGATTCAAATAGGGGTGTTTGTTCTGAAGTTAGAAAGGTCTTCTACCAAGGCTACATGGGTAAGAGGGCTGGGAGATAAAGGGAGTAAAAATAGAAAGAAAATAAGACTCTACTAAATAGAAAAATCACATTTAACTATTTATGTAAAATTGTATGTTTATATATGGCAATTGAATGTAACATTTAAAACATAAAAATAATTACAGTGACCTCCCAATTCTTACAAAAATTTTAGAACTCTCCTGCTGAATAGTCTTCAAAACATTTCTTGTCTTATGTCACATCAAATAATTTTCTCTTCCATCTTAAAAAATAAAAACACACTAAAATCTAAAATGTATGATTGACTGATGAAAAGTCTGAGATTTGGAGTGAAAAGTGCTTTCTCAGTCTGAAGCTGAACATTCTCTGAAAGTGCTTTCCTGCATGCCTCACAGATCATCACAGACCAGATTAAACTTCCCCGCTGCTGCTTTCTAATAGATGCAGAGAGCCAGGCAAGTCAGGAATCAAATCGGAATTTCTGATTCTAAACATCTATCTCTATCAGCTAGGATCTGAGAAAGCATTCTGGAATTTGCAGAAATTTTCTGGCTGTTCACTTCAAGGCAGGCTGCAGTTAGAAAATTCTTGTGATTTCCATCATGACTTAGCAAAATGTTAAAACTGGTGTACACCATTAGAAAATGAAAAGATGACTGAAGTTTTATACAAAAAGTGACAATGGTAAGGAAACTTAAATACAAAAGTATAATTGTACAACAAAGAAAGAGTGGTCTTTCACTCATTTTTTAAAATATAAAAAAAAATACCAATAAAGATACAATAAACTATATATAACATTTTGTATCCTGAGTTTCCACTTAGCATTGTAACATATACATTTTCCATATTATAAGTAACTATTAATAAATATTTTTTCATGGTTGGTCATATTATAACTAAGTCTTTCAGAAGTAATACTTTTCAGATTTCCTAGTCTCAGGCAATAATGCTAGTTCCACTTTTTGGTAATTTTAACACTGTGATGAACACATTAATATATGTCTTCTTCTGTATTTTTTGGGTTATTTCCCTAGGACATATTTTTAGACATGTAATTACTGCATTTGGGTATGAAAATTTGTTTCTTGTTGCATATATTTAATTTGCTTGGCAAAAATAAAATAATCTCTTTTAGAGGAATTTGACAGTATGTATCAATATCCTCACAAATATTTCTACCCCTAGGTCCATGTATTAGTCCATTCTCGCATTGCTAGGAAGACTGGTGATTTATAAAGAACAGAGGTTTAATGGACTCACAGTTCCACAAGGCTGAGGATGCCTCAGGAAATTTACAATCACGGTGGAAGGTACCTCTTCACAGGACAGCAGGAGGGAGAGTGAGAGCTGAGCAAAGGGGGAAACGCCCCTTATAAAACCATCATCCCCATGATTCAGATACCACCCACCAAGTTCTCCCCACAACACATGGGGATTATGGGAACTACAATTCAAGATGAGATTTGGGTGGGGACACAGCCAAACCATATCAGTCCACTATTTCCTTAGAAAATAATCAGAAATATACGAAAATATTTTGTTTACAATATTATTGGAGTACTGTTTCCACAAAAACAGACCACAGTTCAAAGGCTCTAAAATAAAAAAGCAGATAAACAAAAATGTAATTACATTTTCCATAGAATGTACTTTATGCAGAAATAAAATCAGATTTTCAAAAATATGTAATAACAGGTGAGAAGTCAAAATATAGCCTATCATTAAGGTTAAATGTAAAAGGTTGAGATATAAAATTATATATAATATGATCTCAATTATATATATATGTGTGTGTGTGTGTGTGTGTATATATGTGCACATATATATATACACACACACACACACACACACATGTTCATAGAAATAGAAAGAAACACATAAAAATATATACAGTGATTATTTCAAAAGGGATAATTATAGATGTCCATTCCTGTATACTTTGGAATATATTTTTATATATTCAGAATACTAATCTTTTCTGGTATTTCTAAGCTATATCATATTTATGCTTTTATGTAAAATTATATATGTATGAAAATAAATGAAAATTGAATATAACATTTAAAACATAAAAATAATTACAGAGACACCCTAATTCTGGGAAGTAATTTTTCAAAGTTGATTTTTTTGGCTTCTGTTTTGCACAGAGACTTTTAAAATTCATATGTATACTTTTTCATATCACAAAAATGAAACTGCTTTGTAATTAATAGGTATTTCTCTGATAAAGTGCTGTGAAACTCCTCAGCAGTAATGTGGCCTCAGGGTCCCAAGTTTCCAAATAGTTTGAAGGAGTTAAAAAAAAAACAGCCATTTTGGACACAAGGAAGAATTACAACAGAATTTTCCATGAGGACTTAAGTTTTTATCATATATTACATTATTGACTTGAGTGAGGTCTTAAGTTTCCCTTTACTCCAAAGTAGAATCAGAGTTCATACTTTTGCCCATGTTTGCATTTCATCAGCATCTTTTTAGGTTTTGTATTAGCACATGAGCGCATCCACAGGACTCAAGGACTCAGTAAACACTACTTGACAACTCAGCTCCCCATCACCTGCAGGAAAGATTCCAAACTCTGTATTATGCCTACAGAGACACAAGACCTTTCAGAGTCTTGCCTCTACTCAGTTGTACATCCTCATCTCTGATTGTCAACCTTCTGGTCCTGCCACCCTGCACTACCTGTTATGGGAATGGGCATTCGCTGAGCAGAAACGCTTTGTCCACTGCATGAGGCGAATTCTCATAGGGCCACACAACTCCCCTCAGATGTCACAGATTCCAAGATGTCTAATCCCCTTCTCTTCCCTGCAGGCCTCTACGTGCTCTTCCTCTCCACCCCTGCAGCTTCGAGACTTTCCTCTATAATTGCACTCACCACATTACATCTTAACTGTCTGTGTACTTATTGACCATTCCATTTTAGAATGTTGGCAAGGGCAGAGGTGTTTTTCTGTTTTGGTATTGCAGCATTCCCAAGAACTAGAAAAGTGCATAGAAGATACCCAATAAATGTTTGAATGCTTGTATGCCTCAGTGAGTGAGAGAATGAATGATTGGATTACTTCGGTGGGGAACTTGAGTATCTAAGCACAAGGTGCCTGGCAAAGGGCAGAAGTGGGTCAGAAAAGAAGGGGGCAGAAGAAGACAAATAAGATATAGAGAGACTTCAATGATAAGGAGCTTGGTAAGGTGGGAAGAGCATGGATTTGTCGTACTTTGAGAAAGTTTCTCAGCTTGCACCTGTAAAATGGGTTAATATACTCATTGGGTTTTGTGAGAATGGTTGAATTATAAATATTTGAATATACACGTAGCATGCCTTGCACATAGTAGGCATTCACTAAAATGTTTGATTTGTTCCTATCTCCTTACTCTACTATTTGGCCTAGGTGTTTCTATACCTATGAAAACCAATCACACATTTCTAGGGAAAGAAATGCATTAGACAAAATTATTTTTACTTTGACTTTTAAAAAGATAAGGCATTCTAGACAGAAACAATAATGAATGGAAGAGACCCAGACTCTTACAAGGTAAGTAATCAGGCCATAAGGAGATGTGGGTATGTAGCCTCTACTGAAATGGGCCTTTCTTAAGAAGAGAGGGTTCCTCAGAAGTAAGTTTTGTACAGAAGAATCATATATTTTAATGGTGGGACAAAGGGGTATTCCCAGAGCACAAGAAAACTTCCCTCTTATGACTTATGTTATTCTTTCACTTAATGAGACAAAACAGATACAAAATTAACTTCTGTCCTAGAACCATTTGCCTAAATGTGTAGATGTCTAGGGCCAAAAATACATCCATTGATTTTTGGAATTAGAATCTGTTTATATGCATTTCAAACAGATATTTCTGGTCACCTTGAAGCACAGGTGCTTTTGTCAGGCTGGAGAGTTGGGGACACCAGTCTGCTACACAGCAAAAATAGGATCTTCATTATTAGAGCAGCAATCTAGGATTGCTGCCTACCACCAGCCTGGTCCTGGTGGGCTGATGTCTCAGGGATGCTGACTCAGGGTTTTTCAGAGCAGACTGCTAGCTCCACGAAGGCTTGCTCAGGGCCTCTCTGGCAAAGCAAGAAACTTCACAGGAAAAAAGATTTTTGCAGCTAGAATAAATATTCCTACTGCCATATTTTAGAGATCCTGTAAACTAATTTAACAACGAGCACAGCTTTTATTGACCCAACAAAGGCCTATGATTCCTATACCTGGTGACAACAAAATAAATAGCCACAGGAGTGGTCATTGTCTTTGAATTGTTAGCTCACCTATCTTTGTACTGCATTTGCCATCACATGAGATTTTGTCTGTTTTTAATCATTTTTTGTTGTTTCATTCTGCACATGTGAATATGTGTGACAGACTGTAACAAAGACAAATACATTTCTCCAGAGTATATTTTTCCCTTGCATTTTATTTCATTGAAAATTATCAAGGTTACTATATCTTGATGCAATTGCACATGTTAATTTGGTTATTCAATTCATCTGGCTGTTATGAGCCAAAGCTGGATAAAGGGCAATGGGAGTTGAAGGCAGGAAATGAAATGGGAGGTAAGGGAGGCGGAATTTAATGTAATAGCTTGGCTACAATTATGTGTCTGGGGAGAAGATTTTGTTCAGAGGCAGGGGAGATAGAAGTGATAATAAGAAACAAAGAAAAAAAAGAGTACCTCACTGACAGTTGGAAGAAGGGGTAGTAACCATGTATAAATACAAAGCAGGAATGAAAGCAAATTGCTAGTTGGCAAGGAAGGGGGACTTCACGGAGGATGTGGTTTAGGAAAGATGGTCTTAGGAAAGATGCAGATGGTAATCAGGATCAGGGACATTGTTTTGAAAGGAAAGATCTCTAGCACTGCTACACTATATGAAAATTCATTTAAACAGAATCCGAAACAGACGATGGATAGATGGGTGGATAAACAGAGTGAGAGAGAGAGATAATGATAGAGGTATAAAAATATAGCATCAATTTTAAGGACACCAAAGATGCCCTCTGGCCAATATTAACTTCTCTATAGGTCTCAGGGATGCCATTTTAGAAATTCTTTTCTTTGAGTTTTTCAATGTATGATCCCTGGATCTCTGGATCCAAATGAGCTTGTTTAGAAATCCATAGGGTGGGGCCTACAAATCTATGGTGTAAGAGGTTCCCCAGGTGGGTTTTATACACACTAATGTTTGAAATGCCTGGATGAAGGTAGTGTCCCTTGTCAGGTGTAAAGTCTATACTGAATTGATCAGATTCTTTCTAATAGACAACTGGCTGAAAATCAGACAGGAAAGAGAACATGACAAGGAATTTTTGGTGATGAGAAGAGAGGGCTTCCCTCTCTCCAAGTGTCAGTGGAGGGTCCTAGGCAGTAGGAGCTCCTGTAAGTATCCTTAGGACTGATTTGCGGGGAAGGAAAGAGTCAAGCAATCATGAGTGCCATTCAGACTTTATAGACCTCCAGCCTGAGCATATTTCAAAGTTCAGGTAAAATGCCAACTCCTCCATAACTGATCGACCTGACTGCAGAGAGAAATCACCTGTGCTTCTGAACTCCTCTGTAGAATTTGTCTACGCTTTTTAAATTTGAGACAGTTTCTCTGTCACCAGGCTGGAGTGCAATGGTGTAATCTCGGCTCACTGCAACCTCTGCCTCCTAAGTTCAAGCAATTCTCCTGCCTCAGTCACCCGAATAGCTGGCATTACAGGCATGCATCACCAAGCCTGGCTAATTTTTGTATTTTTAGTAGAGCCGGAGTTTCACCATGTTGGCCAGGATGGTCTCAATGTCTTGATCTCGTGATCTGCCTGCCTCGGCCTCCCAAAGTGCTGGGATTATAGGCATGAGCCACCACACCCAGCCAGAATTTGTCTACAACTTTTAAGGACAATATAATGTATTCATTCTGTTAAAATATTTATTGAGCACCTACAAGGTGTCAGACACATTGCAGGCATTGAGGCAGAGCAGTGAAATAAAGAGACAAAATTTTTTGCTCTTACGGAGCTTAGATTCTAGCAGGGGAAATAATTAAAAAGAAAAGTAAAATGTATATTGACAGAACAAGAGCATCACCATCTTGGACAAGCACTGCCATTTTAAAGTTCCCCTTGATCAAAAACCACCTAAATCCAACCCAAAGGGCATCAGCCAAATAGCTAATGTCAGCATGACCATTAACCATAAATGACATCTGCAACCAGAAACATTCCAACCTTAATATAAACCCCTACCTGACCAGAGACAAGCCAGCCCCAAGATAACCTCCCCTCCAACCAGAGAGATGTCAGCTCCAGGATAACCTCCCCTCTGACCAGAGATATTACAACTTCACAATAAACTTCTCCTCCACCCAGAAACATTCCAAGCCTGTGATAAGTTCTCTCACCCTGAACTCTTGATTACTCTTTGTATGAGAGAGTGCTCCTTACCAAATACTCCTGAGAGGGCTCCAGAAACCCCTCTCAGATTTATTCTCCAAAATAAACCTGTCTTTGACTGTTGTGACACTTTTTGTGTTTCTTTCCTCTTTCTTTAACTCTTACATATATTAGGTAGGTAAACACTTAGAGGGAAATAGTAACAGGAAGTTTGTGTCTTATGAAAGGAAACAGTGGTTTTAGATAGCTGGGGGAGG
Organism: Cacajao melanocephalus; assembly: GCA_963573385.1. Classification (NCBI taxonomy): domain Eukaryota; kingdom Metazoa; phylum Chordata; class Mammalia; order Primates; family Pitheciidae; genus Cacajao; species Cacajao melanocephalus. The sequence goes on from CAUYLG010034311.1 coordinate 179,290, forward strand.
GTTGTCTGAGAAAATGACATTTGAGTAAAGTCCAGAAGCAAGTAAGGGGGTAAAGAGGGAATATCTAGGGAAAGTGCATTTAAGCAGAGGTAACAGCAAGGTCAAAGGCCCTGAGGCAAGGACCTGCCAGTGTGCTCAAGGAATCATAAGGGGGCCACTGTGGCTGGAGAAGAGTAAGCAAGGGAAAGAGTAGCAGGAGATGGGGTCAGCAGCTATGGGAGGACCTGTCACATCACCTCAGAAGGTTTTGCAGATCTTAGAAAAGTTTTGCCCTTTACTTTGAGCAAGATAGAAAATCTTGAAGGATTTTGAATACATGAGTTTCATATTCAGTCTTAACATTGACATCATTGACTATTTTGTTGAGAATAATTTATGAGAGGGGGCAAGTTTTGTTTTAGAAAGCCATTGCAATAAGAAATGCATTAGAAAGCCATTGCAACAATCCAGGGGAGAAAGAATGATGCCTTGGGCCAGTATAATGGTGGCTTGGACTAGCAGAGGAGGCAGCTAGAAACGTCCCAATTCTGGATATATTTTAAACGTGGGGTAAACAAGTAGGATATGAGAGAAAGAGAGGGGTGAAGCAGGATTCCAAAGTTTGGGGCTTGAGCAAACTAGAAAAAGGCTATTGCCATTTACTGCAATGGGAAACACTATACAGGGGAGCAGGTTTTCGGGGAAGAGGATTTGAGGGAACATCAGCTTTTAGCCATTAGGTTGGGGAAGATCATCAAGGTAATGAGTGCAGAAGTCCAAGGATTGAGCTCTAGGGCATTTCAACATTCAGAGGTAGGTAGAGGATGCAGGATTTTCAGGAAAGGTCTAGGCAACTGACATGATGGATCAACCACTCAGAAGTCAGGGAGATGAACGAGAAATCCGTGAAAAGGAGCAGCAGAAAAGTGGAAGAAAAGTAAAGGAAAAGTATCAGGGAGAAGACAGCTGTCAACTCTGTCAAAAGCTGCTAAGGGGGCAAGTAAGATGAAGACTGAGAATTAACCACTGGATTTACTGATAAACAGGTCAGAGGGGATCTTGAGAAGAGAGCAGTATCAAGGGATAGATAGAAGGCCTCTACCCAGTGGCTCAGCATCAGGAGATTCTGTAGGACTTCTTTAGGAAGTATTCCAAGGACCTCTTAATTTAATGTATCAGTTGTGCTGAGATCATTGAGAAATGTAAGGAGAAATATAAGGATGGAAAAAAAAAAACAAAACCCTGTCCTCAAGAAACTTAATCTCTCTGTAGGGGAGAGGATGAGCCCACAGCTGACTCTAAATCAAGGCAGCCAAGGCTACATTACACGGTCAAACAGTGTCATCATCCTGTGCTTCTCATGCTTCCTCATACGTTCTTGGCTAAACCAAACCCTGATTAAATCCATCTCTCTGCTTACTCCTGCCTGTATCTGTACAGCAGAACTTGGCTGAGGAAAACAGTGGTTCAAGAGCATCTTCGTCTACTTGGGTTGCCCTAACAAAATACCAAACTGGCTGGCTCAAACAACAGAAATTCATTTTCTCACAGTTCTGGAGGCTCAGAAGTCTAAAATCAAAGTACTGACAGATTTGTTTCCTGGTAAGGCCCTCTTCCTGGCTTGCAGACCCTGTGTCTTCACATGGCAGAGGGCTAGCGATCTCTCTCCCTTCTTATTATTTTTATTTTATTATTATTTTTTGAGACAGGGTCTTGTTCTGTTACCCAGGATAGACTGCAATGGTGCAATCATAGCTCACTGCAGGTTTGACCTCTGAGGCTCAAGCAGTCCTCCCACCTCAGCCTCAGCTGGGACTATAGGCACTCACTGCCATCATGCCCAGCTAACTTATAATTTTTTTGTAGAGATGAGGTCTCACTATGTTTTCCAGGCTGGTCTTGAACTCCTGGACTCAAGTGATCCTCCTGCCTCAGCCTCCTAAAGTGCTAGGTTTATAGACATGAGGGTGAGCCAGGATACCAAGACTCTTCTTCCGCCTCCTCCTACTTCTTTTAAGGCCACAGTTCTGTCAGACTGGGACCCTGCCCTATGACCCCGTTTAAATACAATTACCTCAAAAAGGCCCTATCTCCATATACAGTCACACTGGGGGTTAGGACTTCAACATAAGAATGCAGAACACAATTCAGACCTAGCAAAGAGAGAAACTACAAAGAGAAAAATATAAACAAGACTTCAGGGAATGTTCCTATGCAGAAAAGCAACAAATTGAGTGATAGCTTGAAGGGGATATATTATAGGGTCAAGAGAAGATTGATTATTTGTTTTAAGGTGAGTGGGAGAAATAAATGTATGTTTGCATGCCAATGAGAATGAGCTAATGGAAAGGGAAAAGGGGAAAGTCCCTGGAGCAATGTCCTTGAATAGTTGAGAGGGAGTAAGATCTGAGGACCGCTGGGCCGTTGGCCCTAATGAGGAGCACAGATGGTTCATCTGCTGAAACAGGAGGAGGCAGAATATATGGACACGGGTGCACGTAGGTCATGGATAGAAGTGGGGGTGGGGGTGGAGCTTATCAAAATTTCCTTCTGATTATTTCTGTTTTCTTGGAGAAGTAAAAAGGAAAGGTTAGCAGGTGACAGGGGAGTTGATGGCAGTTTGAGGTCAGGGGAAAAGGCATGAGAGTTATCTAGGCAAGTAGAAGGGTGATGAACTAAGGAAATCTGATGCTATCATTGCCAGGAAGCATTAAGGACCCACTTAAGGTTTGTGATGGTGAATTTTGAGACCAGTCAGTATGGTTGCATGTTTTCTCCCAGACATGTTCTGCTGCAAAAATACAGGCAGAGTAAACAGAGAGATGGATTTAGCCTGGGTTTGGTTTAGCCAAGAAAGGTTGGTTTAGCCAAGAAGAAGAGTGAGAAGCACAGGATGATGAAACTGTTTGACCATGTAACGTAGCCCTGGCTGCCTTAAGAGTCAGCTGTGAGCTCACCCGTATCCCCTACAGAGAAATGAAGTTTCTTGAGAAAAGGAGACTTTCAACATTTTCTTAATGTTCCCAGAACAATCAATGCCTTAAATTAGGAGATGCTGAGAACTGTTCTTAAATGGTTCTAGAAATCTTAGAGAATTCCCCTGATACTGAGTCAGTGTAGAGGTTCCTAGAATGAGATCTGTGGTAACAGGAGACGGGCCAGATCCAAGCACTAGGAGATCGGCTGAGGCCATTCAGAAATAGTGCATGGAAATTGGTCTCTGGCTCCTTCCACAGGTGAGGCTTTTCACGCTAAAGCACAAAGGCTTTCATTTATTCATTTACAGCTATTAAGTCCCTACTAAGAAACCTACCTAGAAAATGCAATGAAACAAACATGGTTAGACCAAAGAGAACATGACCTAATGTCTATTAAGTGCTTACTGTGCTCTAGTCCCTGTTTTAACAGCTTTATATATCTGATTAATTTTCATAATCTTATATTGCTATGGAATTATTAATATTGTGCTATTATCATCATCCATTTTATAGGTGGAAAGCAGGATTACATCATTTTGCAAGACTATCCAGCTGGTAAGCAGCAGAGAGGAGAGATGAATTGGGTAGTCTGGTGCCAGACTACCAAATTTCTAACTACTTTACCAGATGATCCATATCATCTCCTCGAGACTAGAAAAGTTAAGTCACTCAGCTTGAGTGGAATGAAAATATGCCTTGACTTAAAAATACCCCATTCACTGAAACAGCAACCCTAGTCTCTCCGTTGGGTTCAAACACAGAATGGAAGAGAATGGAAGTCAAACCCCCACACTTGAGCAGAATTCAGTATGACGCATCCCAGGAGGAATGGTACACAAGACTAAGGGTCAGCAGGCCAGAAGTCTGGTCAGTTTCACCAGTTTCTTCAGGGAGTCATTTGACTTCTCAGAACCTCCTTGTATTCCTATCTGTAAAATCAGGATATTCACACCTGTGTGGCCTCCCTTATAAGAATCATGAGGTGAAACATAAAGAATGTCTCCTAAATATTAAGTACTAACCACATTAGAGCTTACTAGAAGGCCAGAGCAGAGAAAATCAGAATAGCACAAGGAAAGTTGAGAAGCCCTAAGGGAGACCCAAAGGATAGCCTAAGAGCTCCTGAGACAATAGTAGGAGGTGAGGCAAAAGTAAGAAAGAAAGCAAAGGTAGTCGAGGAGGACACAGCCTGCCAAGGACAACTGGCTGCTTTGGCCCATGGTTAGTTAAGGCTGGTTCAACAGAAGACACCCAGGGTACTGGCTGTCAGTGGCTCAAATACAGTTATGCATTGCTTGACAACGGTCAAACAATTGACAGGTTCTAAGAAATGTGTCAAGTGATTTCATCATTGTGTGATCGTCATAGAGTGCACTTACACAAACCTACATGGAATAGCCTAACACCTAAGATACATGGTATAGCCTATTGCTCCTAGGCTACAAACCTGTACAGCAAGTGACTGTCCCAAATACTGAAGGCAACACAGTGGCAAATATGTAAGTACCTAAAGATAGAAAAGGTAGAGTAAAAATACAGTATAAAAGATAAAAAATGGCATACCTGTGTAGGGCACTTACCATGAATAGAGCTTGCAGGACTGGAAGTTGCTTCTTATGAGTGAGTGAGTGAGTGGCGAGTGAATGTGAAGGCCTAGGACATTACTGTAGCCTGCTGTAGGCGTTAGGCTGTACACTTAGGCTATACCATATTTATTTAAAACCTTTGCTTTCATTGATAATAAATTAACTTTAGCTTACTATAATTTTTTTCTTAATAAACATTTTAATTTTTTAACTCTTGTAATAGACACATAGCTTAAAACAAACACATCATACAGCTGTACAAAAAAATTTTCCTTCTTTACATCCTTATCTATAAGCTTTTTTCTATTTTAAAAATTTTATGATTTCTAATTTTTAAACATTTTTGTTAAAAGCTAGGACACAAAAACACAGATTAGCCTAGGCCTATATTGTCTTCCATTTCTTGTCCCAAAATGTTTTGTTGACAATTTTTACATCTATGCACATCAGGCATACAACACGCCAAATACAATGACATGTCAAAAAGATCATATGCCATGATCAAGTGGGATGTATCCTAGGGATGCATATAAGGTTCAGCATATGCAAGTCAATAAATGTAATACATCATATCAAAGGAATGCAGGGAAAAAAAACCAATATGATCATCAAAACAGATTCAGAAAAAAAACTTTTGACAAAATTCAACATTGCTTCATAATAGAAACTCTCAACAAACTAGGCATAGAAGGAACATACCTCCACACTATAAAGAGCACATATGACAAATTCACAGCTAACATTATACACTATTGCCCCTGAAGATCTTCTAGTGGGACAAGAAATGGAAGAAAGTGATACTGATGATTCTGACCCTGTGTAGGTCTAGGCTAATGTGTGTGTTTGTGTCTTCGTTTTTAACAAAAATGTTTAAAAATTTTAAAAAATGGGGTAAAGTTGAAAGCTGTTTTTCTATGAACTTGAACAAGACGAGGATACCCACTTCCACCACTTCTATTCAACATAATACTGGAAGTTTAAGCCACAGCAATTAGGCAACAGAAAGAAATAAAGTGTATCAAAATAGGCAAAGTAGAAGTCAAATTGTCTGTCTTTGAGGATCACATGATCTTATATTCAGAAAAACCTAGACGCCACAAAAAACTCTTAGACTTAATAAATAAATTAAGTAAATTTGCAGAATACAAAATCAACATACCACAATCAGTAGCATTTCTATATACCAGTAATGAACTAGCTGAAAAAGAAATCACATAGCTACCAAAGAAACAAAATGTCTAGGAATACATTAAACCAGAAAGGTGAAGACCTCTACAATGAAAACTATTAAACACTGATGAAATACAATGAAAGGACACACACACATGAAAAGACAGCCAATGCTCATGGCTTGGAAGAATTAATGTTTTTAAAATGACCACACTACCCAAAGCAATCTACAGATTCAATGCAATCTCTGTCAAATTATCAATGACATTCTTCACAGAAATAGAAAAAAAATCCTAAAATTTGGAACCACAAAAGACTCTGAATAGCCAAAGCAACCTCGAGCAAAAAGAACAAAGCTGGAGACACTATACTATCGGACTTCAAAATATGCTATGAAGCTGTAGTAGCTAAAACAACATGGTATTGGTATAAAAACGGACCCATAGACCAATGGAACAGAAAAAAATTCACATATTTACAGCCAACTAATTATTGACAAAGATGCTGAGAACAATATAATGATAAAAGGACACTCTCTTCAACAAATGGTGCTGGGAAATGGAATATCCATATGCAGAAAAATGAAACTAGAACACTATCCACCACTATATTTAAAAAATCAACTCAAAACAAATTAAGGACTTAAATGTTAAGACTTGAAAGTATAAAACTATTAGAAGAAAACATAAGGGAAACACTCAAGACATTAGGCAAAGATTTTAAAGACTTCAAAAGCACAGGCAATGAAAACAAAAATAGACAAATGGGACTGTATAAAACTCAAAAGCTTCTTCGCAGCAGAAGAAACTATCAAAGAGTAAAGAGACAACTATTAGAATGGGAAAAAATATTGGCAAACTATTCATCTGACAAGGGATTAATATCCAGAATACACAAGGAACTCAAACAGCTCAACAGCAGCAAATCCTCTGATTAAAAAGTGGTCAAAAGACCAGACATAGTGGCTCACACCTGTAATCTCAGCACTCTCGGAGGCTGAGGTGGGCAGATCACCTGAGGTCAAGAGTTCAAGTACAGCCTTGCCAAAATAGTGAAATACCATCTCTACTAAAAATACAAAAATTAGCCAGGTGTGGTGGTATGCACCTGTACATCTATCTACTAGGGAGGCTGAGGCAGGAGAATCGCTTTAACACAGGAGGTGGAGGTTGCAGTGAACCAAGATCACACCACTGCACTCCAGTCTGGGCAACAGAGCAAGACTCCATGCCAAAAAAAAAAAAAAAAAAAAAAAGGCAAAGGATCTAAATAGACATGTCTCAAAAGAAGGCATACAAAGGGCCAACAGGTATATGAAAAAAATGCTCAAATGCTCAACATCACTAATCATAAGGGAAATACAAGTCAAAACCACAATGAGATACCACCTCACCGCAGTTAGGATGCCTATTATCAAAAAGACAAAAGTTGATAAATGCTGGTGAGAATGCAGAGAAAAGAGAACACTTATGCACTGTTGGTGGGCATGTGAATGAGTAGAAGCAATACAGAAATCACTGTAGAGGTTTCTCAAAAAACTAAACGTAGAACATATGATCCAGCAGTCCCACTACTGGAAAAAAAATCAGTATATCAAAGGGACACCTGGATTCCCACATTTATTGCAATGCTGTTCACAATAGCTAAGATATGGAATCAACCTAAATGTCCATCCATAGATGAATGGGTAAAGAAAATGTGGTTTACATGCCCAGTGGAATACTATTTAGCTATACAAAGGAATGAAATCCTGTCATTTGCAGCAATGTGGATGAGCCTAGAGGACATTATGTTAAGCAGAATAAGCCAAGAACAGAAAGATAAATACTGCATGTTCTTACTTACATGTGGCAGAAAAAAAAATTGAACTCATGGAAATAGAGAATAGAATTGTGAGGCTGGGAAGGGCAGAGGGAGGGGAGAATGAGAAGAGGGTATTAATGAAAACAAAATTACAGCTAGAGAGGAGACATGAGTTCTGGTGTTCTGCAGCACTGTAGAGTGAGAACCGTTAACTATAATTTACTGTATATTTTCAAAAAGCTGAAAGAGAAGATTTTACCCTGATTTGGTCATTACGCATTGTATATATGTATCTAAATATCACTTTGTATCCCATAAATATGTACAGTTATGTGTCAACTAAAAATAAAATAATATAATAAAAAGTATAGTGTAGTAAATACATGAACCAGTAACATAGTTGTCTGTTATCATTAGCAACTATTATGTACTGTACATAATTGCACGTGCTATGCTTTTATACAACTGGCAGTGCATTAAGTTTGTTTACACCAGCATCACCACAAACATATGAGTAATGCATTGCACTGGAATGTTATGATGGCTACAACATCACTAGGTAATAGGAATTTTTCTTCTTCACTAAAATCTTATGGGACCACCATCATATATGTAGTCTGTCATTGACAACGCCTGACTACACACTCCTTGTGTGAGTTAAAATTAGGTACCCCTTTCTCAAGACTCTTTACTTCCATGTCAGAAAACTATCTTGACTTTCTTTGTTAAAATAAGATATTTTCTTGATATTCACCCGAAAAATTATTGTCACAAATATGAACATTTACAGTGTTATCATGAGAATGGTGCCCCAGAGGGTTGTGTAGTGTACAACACATAGTGTTTCTGTCTTAGATGACCCTCAACTCTGACTATCCCACATCACTGCCCACCATGTCAGGATTATGTCTTTAGTTCTACATTAAACATATCATAGCATAAGGCCACTTTTAAGATTGAAATTGAACATTTTTAATTTCTGTGCTTTTATTGGCCCTAGATTAGGAAACATATTTGAAGATTATTGGCTTCTGGGAAGGATTTTACATACACATTTTAGACAAGTGTGAAGCTGTCTTAGTCCATTTTTTTCTGCTGTAACAGAGTACTATAATCTGGGGCCTGGCATGGTGGCTCACACCTGTAATCCCAGTAGTCTGGGAAGCTGAAGCGGGTGGATCACTTGAGGTCGGGAGTTCAAGACCAGCCTGGTCAACATAGTGAAACACCGTCTCTACTAAAAATACAAAAATTAACCAGGGTTGGTGGTGCATGCCTGTAGTCCCAGCTACTCAGGAGGCGGAGGCATGAGAATTGCTTGAACTTGGGAGGCAGAGGTTGCAGTGACCCCAAATCACACCACTGGACTCCATCCTGGGCAACAGAGTAAGACTTTGTCTAAAAAAAAAAAAATATATATATATATATATATATATATATATATATATATATACCATAGTCTGGGTACTTATTTAGCTCATGGTTCTGGAGGCTAGGAAGTCCAAGATTGAGAGGATAAATCTTTGTGTTACATCATAACATAGCAGAGGGAAACAGGCATGCAAGACAGAGAGAGAAACTAAGCCAAACTCATCCTTTTTATCAGGAACCCACTCCTGGGATAACTAACTGGTTCCCACAATAAGGGCTTTAATTCATTCATGAGGACAGAGCCCTCATTTCCTAATCACTTTCTAAAGCCTCCACCTCTTAATACTATTAGAATGGCAATTACATTTCAACGTAAGTTTTGGTGGAGACATTCAAACCAGGGCAGACATTAATAATATACATATATGTTATGTGTATTTTTGTGTTAAAATTGAATAGCCATTTATGTTTAGAGAAAAAAATACTACAATTGTCCATTTTAGTAGGGCCCGTTTTTCTAGCCAAATACCATGGATTAAAAGCTGAATTTAAGAAAAGAAAGAATCTCAAAAAGTTGTTAAGCAAGGTTAAATCCAGTTTTTCTTTCTCATACAGACCTTGCTTGTGTCTATTTCTTGGATAATTGGCACCTTATGAAATAATCACTAATAATAGTTATCTTTTAGTGGATTCCTGGCATTGCCCTCAGCTGAGCACTATAAGTACATTATTACATTTAATCCTCTCAGCCACCTTATGAGATTGATATTATTAGCTCATTTCACAGAGGAGAAAGCTGAGGCTTAAAGAAGTGATGTAATTTTGCCCAAAGTAAACAGCTAGTAGGTTGAGGAGTCAGGGTTCCAACCCACTCTCCTGGAACCTGTAACCACCGGCTCTTAGTCACTGCTATGTGTCAGTCTCCCCTGGCACTAGATAAAATGATGATTAGGGTAGTGTAATGAGCCTTTTGGACTGCTTACAAACCATGAACTACTGCATCTTTGAGTTTAAAGGGCTTAGCTTAGGACTAGGAGATATGCGACAGAAGCCAAAATCATGGGTGGCCTTTATCTGTGGGATCAAAGTTTGTCACTCAGCATCCTGAATACTGTGTGCCTTTAAACAAGGCAAATCTGATACCATAACGTGGACAATAACTTAGCCAAAGCATCATTTTTATATATGAAGGCCAAGTAGCATTAACAAACATGCAAATTCTAATTTTAAAATTGGGACATTTTAGAGCTAAAACAATCCACTCCTTTTGGGCCAAGTAACTGAACAAAATTTTTCCCACAAAGGCAAAGTTCAGTAGTTTTATTTCTGCAAAACTCTGACCCATGTCCCTTTTCATTAATGCTGCACTATCTGTGAGAGTCCCTTTGTGGCCCAGAAGAGTCGGCTTCCTCCCTAATGCACTTGGAGAAAGATTTGGGAATACTGCAGCATTTCATTTCCTCTTTGTCTAGCTTGATGATAACTGGTCTCTTTTCAAACTGTGAAGATGAAATCAGGAGAAGAGTATGAAATATCAGTTTAACAATGACCACTTCCCACCCCATGAGACAAAGAAGTGAAGGGCTTAGTGATTTTTATGACGATGAGCACTACAGAAAACATTAAAAGCTTCTAAATCCCAGGGACTTCATGACTTCAATTGTGAGGGCCAGCCACAACGACATCACAGATCCATCCTGCAGTCACAATGCTACTAAGCCACCCTTGGGAAGATGCCCCAGAAACAGAAAGATCTTAGTTAGGATGCAATTATGATTCCTTAGTACTCTGGCTTCCTGAGAAAAAATTTTAAAAATCACAGAGATTTTTTTTCAAAAATATCAAATCAACAAAAAATAAAGCTGGAAAATCAAGCATCATGAATTCAGGTACTTATGGACTATTCAAGGTCTCTAAATTTCTCCTACTTCACTACCTTTCTTATATTTATTTTTACATAGAAACTAAATAATAAATCCCCATGAAGACCCTCAGAAGGCTTTGGCACCATAGGGTAAGAACTTAAACAAATTTACAAGAAAAAAACACCACCATCAAAAAGTGAGTGAAGGATATGAACAGACACTTCTCAAACTGCATCTTAAAAGAATTTTTGCACAATGCAGCAGGTGGCAGGCACGAGAATGTTCACAGCACCAATGTTAATGGTAGCAAAAGAAAAAATACTTGTAACAACCCAAATATACATTAACAGGAGAACAGATAAATACATTGTGGTGTGTCCATGCAATGGAATGCTCTACATCAGTGAAAAGTTAATGAAACTACAGCTACCACATGGAAAAGGATGACTTTAAGAAACATGACAAATGGAAAAATCAAGTTGCAGGCATTATAGTACTATTTGAAATATTCAAAAACAAAAGAGAAACAATACATTTCTTACTATTTCTAATAGAATTTTTCAAAGAAATTGAATCAATAAGATATACAGTCATGTGCCATATAATAACATTTTGGTCAATTGCATATCACATATAGAATGTTGTTCCCATAAGATTATAATGGAGCTGAAAAATTTATTTCACCTACTGACATTGTATCCATCATACCACCTAAAGGAGTTATTCGTTATTCACATGTTTTTAGTGATGTTGGTGTAAACAATCCTGCTGCATTACCAATTGCCTAACAGTCTAGCACATACAATTATGTACAGTGCATAATAGTTGATAATCATAAATGACTATGTTATTAATTTACATATTTACTATATTATACTTTGTATCATTATTTTAGATTATACGCCTTCTAATTATTTTTTAAAAAAGGCTTACTGTAAAACAGCCTCAAGCAGGTTCTTCAGGAGGTTTTCCAGAAGGCATTGTTATAATAGATGACAGCTCCCTGAGTACTATTGCTCCTGAAAACCTTCCAGTAGGTGGAAGACAGTGATATTTGACGATCTTGATCCTGTGAGCCCTAAGTTCATGTATGTGTTTGTGTCTTACCTTCTAACAAAAAAGTTTAAAATGTAAATAAATAAATAAATAAATAAAAATTTAAAAATAGAAAACTTTATAGAAAAAGGATATAAAGAAAGAAAATATTTTTGTACAGCGGTGCACTGTACTTACTTTAAGCTAAGTGTTACAAGCCATCAGAAAGTTTAAAAAATTTTAAATTTATAATGTAAAAAAGTTGCAGTAGGCTAAGATTAATTTTCTATTGAGGAAAGAAAAATTTTAATGAATTTAGTACAGTCTAAGTTTTCAGTGTTTATACAGTCTGCAGTAGTGTACAGTAATGTCTTAGGCCTTCACATTCACTCACCACCCACTCGATCTCCCAGAGCAACTTCCAGTCTTGTAAGCTTCATTCATGGTGAGTGCCTATATAGGTGTAGCGTTTTTTATTTTTTATGCTCTATATTTGATGTACCTTTTCTATATTTAGGTATGATTGAATGTAGAAATATTTATGACTGTATTATAGTTGCCTACCATATTCAGTACAGTAACATGCTATATAGGCTTACATTCTGGGGGCAATAAGCTATACCATACAGCCTACATGTGTAGTAGCCTACACCTTCTAGGTTTGTGGCAGTACACTCTGTGATGTTTGCATAATGACTAAAATCACCTAACGATGCATTTCTCAGAACGTATTCCTGTCTTTTAGAGATGCATGACTCTATATAGCTATATATGAGGATACTTATATCAATTTGTACATGTTCATATTAGGACATATTTTATTTTATTTATAGCATGTTCATATTATTATATGAATTTGCTCACACAGTTATGGAATCTAAGAGATCACACAATCTGCCATCTGCAAACTGGAGAACCAGGAAAGCCAGTGGCATAACTCAGTCTAAGTTCAGAGGCCTGGGAAATGGGGTGTCAATGGTGCAAGGAGCGCCAATGTCAGAGGGTGGAAGATGGATGTCAGCTCAAGCAGAGAAGGCAAATTTGCCCTTCTTCTTTGTTTCATTCTCTCAAAGGATTGGTCATTCCCACCCACATTGGTGAGGTAATTTATTTTACTTAGTCTACCAATCAAAATGCTAATCTCTTTCAGAAACACCCTTACAGACACACCCAGAAATAATATTTCACAAGCTATTTGGATATCTCTTAGCTCAGTCAAGTTGACACTTAAAATTAACCATCACAGGGTTATGTACATATCTAGTAGAATAGAAAGAGAATGATTTTAAAAGTTAAGTCAGTGTGATCTCTTGGGTGGATGTATGGGATCCAGAAGAAGTAAGAAGGATGCTTCAACAATATTGTTACTGTCCTATTCCTTAAGTTGCATGGTCAGTTCACAGATGTTCATCTATTATTATGTTTTATAATTTACATACACATAGCATATATCCTTTTGAAGGTACCAAAAACTTTAGACTTTTAAAATGAGTATAAAAATCAAGTAACTCCAGTATATAGGTTAGATCCAAAGTCTCTGCTATAAAATATGTGGGGGAAAAAAGCAAATATCAAAATGTAAGCGTATAAAATGGTCAGTTTAGGATAATAGGTAGAACTGCCACATAAACTGCAGGTGCTATTTATGATGATCATTGAATAATATTCACAGACTAATGAAACTCTTGCTTCTCTTCAAGGCCAAGGCAAAAATTATCAGTGGGATTCAAAAATATTAGAAAACTCAAAACAAATTGATCAGTGGCATGCTTTTAAAGGATTCTGGTTTGTTGGCATTACAGCCCTAACCCCTGTGACAGACATTAACCATCATTATGGCAATTTATGTAGACAGTAACTGGAAAGGGCTGGAATCATCACAGCTTCTACTGAGTGTGGGACTTTGCCTTGAGTCAAATGAGGCCTGTAATAGACCCTGGCACATAATCACTCAGTGAATATTTACTGTGTAAAGGGTAGCAAGTGAATGTTGCAACTCTTTTTGCCATTTCCTCCTGCCCCTCACCCAGTGCAGTAAAGAAATCTTCTAATAGGCTACCTGTATGAATTGCAGCCTGTCCACATAGTCTACCTCTGTGAATTGTCAACTTTACTCTGGAAAGCCAGCTAAGATAGCCCAGAGTTCCTTGTTCAGCATTTCCTTCAAACTTCACTCCCAGGCAGCCAAAGGCAGCTTGAGAAGGAAAAATATTCTTCTCCAGCCTGAGCCCCCAGAAGAAGGAGAGAAAATGCAACATACACTTTGGCAGGTAACTGCTTTCTCCCTCTCAAAAAGCAAGTAGGAGAGGCATGAAGATAATAGATTATCCCTGTGTGCTATTCCCTAACTAGTAATTTTTTTTTAACTGTGGCAAAGTATATGTAACATAAAATTTGTTTTTTATTTATATTTATTTATAATAAATTTATAATAAATAAATAAATTTATAATAAAAATAAATATATTTATTTATAATAAAAATATTATTTACACTGAATGTGACATTCAGTAACTTAAGTACATTCATGTTGTTCAACTAACGCTAGAGTTTTTTTCATTTCCCAAACTGACACTCTGTATAACTCCCCATTTCTCCCTCCTGCCAGCCCCTGGCACCACCATTCTACTTTCTATCTCTAAGAATTTGACTACTCTAGATATCTCATGTAAGTAGAACCATACAATATGTGCCTTTTTGTGACTGGCTTATTATACGTGGAGTAAGGTCCTCAAGGTTCATCCATGTTGTAGTATGTGTCAGAATTTCCTTCCTTTTTAAGGCTGAATTCCATTGTGTGAATATATGACATTTTGTTTATTTATTCATCCAGCAATAGACATTGGGTTGCTTCCACTTTGGGCTATTGTGAATAATACTGCTGTGAACATCTGTTCAAGCCCCTGCTTTCAATTTTTTTGGATGTATACCCAGAAGTGGAATTTCTTGTTTGTGTGCTAATTCTTTTAAAATTTTGAGGATCTACCACACTGTTTTCCACAGTAGCTGCACCATTTTACACTCGCACCAGCAGTGTAGAGGGTTTCCAATTTCTTTAAATCTTCTCCAACACTACTTTTTTTAAATAACAGCCATCCCAATGGGTATTTAATAAAGTTGGTTGTTATTAGAACCATTTTTCCTTCTTGTAAGCCACATCACTCATGCATGCTTCAACTAACCATCCATCCCTGCTTTTTCATCTTCATTAATTATCAGCCTTTCACGGGATAACACTTGAGCTTCTATTGCAACCAAGTTATAATCCTGCCTACTGGAGCTTTCAAGAATGATTCCACTTATGTTTGGGAATGCTCCTCTGTGGGTGAAAGTAGACAAAAGAACACACCTTTCATTTCCACACTGAAGAAGACCACAACAGACTCTGTAAGGTATGGATAAAGCCAAAGGACACTGTAATATTCTACAAAACAATTATCTTCAAGCTGATGAGAAGTTTCACATTAAATCTTCAGTATCAACTGTCATTAAACATCATGGAAGTAGGTAAAATGAGGCAGTTTAGGAATAAAATTGATACTTTTTTTTTTTAAAAAAGGAACTATGGACTGGGAAGTGTATATACTTTAGATGATGTTCAGAGTATAATAGATTCAGAGTGTAAATAGATTCTAATTATCTATGTTTGTCCAGTCACTTAAGATTTTGCTTTTTTTCCCAAATGAAGTAGGTACAAATCCCCAAATGAATTACTGAATGTGAACAAATTTCTTTTCTGCCTGTTATCTTTCACTTCCCCTTCTCAGTTCTTCCTGCATACCAGCATGTCACCAAATCAGGCACAGTGATAAGCAAGAAGCTTGCCCTCCTTTGGTTTCTATCTTAAATAATTATAATCGTTATCATCTAGAACCATACAGCTGATTCTTTCTGGAGAAATTTTTATGATGCTACCTTCAAATTCATAACACTACAGAAGGAGAAGGGTAGAATAATGTTGGAGGCATTCATCAGTAACACTCCAGTAAGCGGTTTATAGCTTTATAGGCACCTGACTTGCATTTATGAGATGCGGGATATTCTTTTAACTGCTCTGGGGTTTTTGATGAACCTAAAGATTAATTAGAAGAGATTTTACTGCTGGTTCAAAGTATATTGTTCCTCACCATGAATGTAATCATTGATGACTGAAATAACTAGTTTGGTAGCGTAGATTATTTTATCATTACACCATATGCCACTGTAGTTGAGGCTTTGTCAGATCCCAAAGATATATCATTTATCATGGAACTTCACCCTGAGGTAAACTGTGAGTTGAAATTCTATCAACAATAAACGTGATGACTTCATAGTTTCATTAAAAGAAAGGTAAGCTCTGTAACTTTATATGGCTAGCTTCCCGTACTTTATGCTGCGGCAGGCACAGAAAGTATTTTAAAACGTAGAATGGGGCTTTTCACACAAAAGAATAACACGAAGGAATGGATCTGAAAGGACTATCATCTGCGGTCATTTCCTATCATCAGTTTTAAGACAAATGGAAAAACAGTTCTCATAAAAATGTCACTAGGTACTCTCAGTGGCACTGAATTAGATTTTTGGGTACAGAAACGGATGTACTAAGGTATAAAAATTGAAACACACCAAAAGTGTATCAAGTAGAGAAAAATCTGCCCGCGCCCCTAGTGCCCAAACACTTAACCCTGAGGTACCAGGTGTCCCAGCCACGGGCAAACCCAACCTTTGTTCACCTTGGCGTCTCGGAACTGACAGGGCTCCATCAGATCTTCCGTTTCCCGCCTGCGCGTCCGTGATGCTGATTGACAGGCTTTCCCCTCCCGCCCTCCCGCGCGGCCTGGCCCGGCAGGCTGTTTTATCAGCTGCTCGGCCCCGGCCTGGCGAGGCCGCAGCCTGCCAGCCGGCTCTGGCCTCCACGCCGCGGGAGCCCGCCCCGCCTCGGCCTCGCAGCCGCCTGGGCTGACACTCTGCCTCCGGGCCCGGGGAGACCTTTCCATCTGCAAATAACACCGGAGAATTCAGACTAATCGGTTCAGCTTCCCTGAGGCAAAACAAAAAAAAAGGTTTCTTAAAAGGAAAAGGATTCAGAGGGAAAGTGAGCAAAGGCTTGTCTGGTCTCCTCTTAGGGAATCTGAAAGAGCACAATCAATTGAGCAAGTGGTTCACCTAATCATAGGGAAAGCAAGGTTGGAGAGGAGCTGTTTTGTGGCGTTTCGCTCTTGTAAGGTAACTTAGAGAATCATCTCATGGAAACAAGTTCTAAAGACTTAGTGGAGAACATTTTCTTCACTCCACCACATTGTATTATGTTGGTGCAAAAGTAATTGCTGTTTTTGCATTACTTTTAAAAAATGGAAAAACCAGCAATTACTTTCGCACTAACCTAATATGTCTTGTAATTTTTTTCTCAAAAGAGTACTTTGCTAGCCACAATTCTTCATCCTGTAAGTGCGCGCGCGCGCACACACACACACACACACACACACACACACACAGATGCATCTCATTGTTTATTCTGCCATTGAAGCAGTTACATAAGAGGTTACCTGAAAAATGGAAGCTGGGAAAACATATATGGTTTTAATAAAGATCAAGTGACATTAGAATCTATCATGGAAGAGCTTGATCTATCTAACCTGGGAAAAACTTCATTAGAGAAATATTAGTGATTATTCTGACATTCTTCGTTTTTCCCTTTTTGATATTAGCCAGGTCTTCCTAAAAGTCTCTAGGCTGTTTTATCTGGGGTTTCCAAGCCCTCTTTCTCATAAAGGATATCTGCTTGGAAATTAGGTGTCTCAGTGCGGCTGCTTGCTAATTGTAATTTAATTTGAATCTCACTTAAGAAAGCATTTTCTTTGGCGGGGGAGAAATCTTCAAGGAAAAAAATACTTTCAGGTCTTGATTTGTATAACTAACCCCTTGCACTTGGTGGGTCATTAGATCTCACTAGTTTGTAATGCAATCAGAGTCAGCATTCTGCTCTTAAGGGCTGCTCCGTAATTTGCTTGTTAATATATTAGCACACAGCATTGATCAAATGGCTAATCCAATCACACGCTTGTAATCGATCTCTTATTGATTACCTAGCCTGGTGATCACTTTTGCTGGGTTCAGTCAATAGCAAATGCCAAGTAGCCTTTCACACACCTAATTAGCTTATGAAATAAACCAAACATTTTGCTTGGCCCCGAAGGCAAAGATCAATGGAAAGCTTTGGGGCTGAATTCAGATGATTTTTTCATCAACTTTTCTTCTTCTCTTCTGCAGCCACTCAAGTTCACATTAACACTCTCTCTCTGGTTTGAAGACATCTGAAAAGCAGCTGCCATGGCGGAGACACTGAAGCAGCTGTAAGCCATAAATCACAAGGGTTAGGGATTCTGGGTTGCACATTGGCATGTGGTCTGTCAGGCCAGAAAAATAGAGACATAAAAGAGCCAAAGGTCAGAGGTATGTAGAGTTTAGAAGGCTGAACTTGTGCTATATTTTATGCAAGGAAACCTTGGCATTGGTGGGTCTTTCCAAATACACTTTAACTTTACCTTGTTGACTTGGTACTTGATTAGATCTTTACTCCTTTGAATGAGCTGACTGTAGCTTCCTGCTACCCATCTTGCTACTGTTAATTTGATAGTGTATCTTCTTGCCTTTATCCAGAGGACCAGTCCTTCCAGAGGTGATTGGGTTAAATAACAACTTTCCAGTTGCATCCAAGATTGTTTAATTTCGAAATGAAAGCAGTATTGGAGATGGTTTGGCTGATGCGTATCATGACACTAAGGAAGAATCTACTCTTATGAACCCAACCCTATTCCTCGATTTCCCTGTAGGATAGGCCTCATCATAGAAACATTTGCCTAGGGCCTGAGTAATCACAGACCTGTTTGTTGATTCAGAGCAGGAAAGTGAGTAGGATGGCTTTCCTGGAAATTACTGACAGCTGCACAGTTGATTTCCCGGAGCAATATATGGTAATGACTCTCAATGATGGGAAGTTCCAAATTCCAAAACACAACACCAGGCTGGTGGAGTGTGACCAAGACTTTGTTGGCAAAGAGAAATGTAGAACTGAAGCATGATCCTAAAATCAATCCCAGAATATTCCTGTCTGAATTGCCATTTTTAGAACAGAGAATTCACCAAATGACTTTCCATTTCTTTTTAAAGAAAAGCAAATTTCCAGAAACCATAGTTGGCTTATATGATTATATCAATTTTTCCTGAGGATTTAGAACAATAGATTTATGGTCAAAAATGTAATCAATCAATCAGTCAATTAGACAAGCTAATCCACATACTTGGTAGGGCAGAGGAACCACTATTATTTGTCAGGGCAAATGGGCAAATGAACACAACCTTTCCTTAGGACGTATCTAGACAATTTCACCAACTTCTCATCTTACCTTGAAGATAAGATCCATTAATACAATAAAAAGCAAACTGATTATTTAAGTTTAGCTGTTTCTCAAGGTTTTTTTTAAATTTCCTTTTTCAAAACCAGATTTATAGTTTTATTTTGGCTATTTATCTTTTTTGGTTGTCTTCATGTTAAACACACAAAAAAACCAGCTGTACATACCATCATACAGATTACTTCACGTTTAAAAGTACATATGCTCATTTTCTTGTATGTATGTGTGTAACCAAATTATTTATTTGAAAATTAAACTGAGATACAGAGAAAATATAAGATTACCAAAAGTGGCATGACTTAGCAGAGTTGAAATAAAACAGACTTCTATTTCTAAAAGAGATCATGGAATTAGGACTATCCTTTTTCCAAACATTGTAAAAACTGATCTGAAGCAAAATAGAAATTGGTGATTTAGCTGGTGGGGCTCCTGCACCCCTTTTCTGGGCTGCTTCTCCTCACAAGTTTTTACCTTCACATCTTAACTGTTCTCTGTCAGGAGCCAGGTGAATAGACAGTATTGCTTAAGTGCTAGAGTTAGGCTACCTGGGTTCAAATCCCCACTCTGTCATTTACTGACTGTGATCTTGGAGTTATTTAACTTCTCTTTGCCTCAATTTTGCCATCTATAAAAGAGGAATAATTGTAGAATCTACTTCATAAGGGTTTTATTCAAGTCAAACAAGTCATTAGGTTTAAAAAAAACTTTCAACTGTGCCTGGAACACTATAAACATGCCAGAAACACTGTCTATTCTGGTCATTACTCGCTGCCTAAAAATGGTCTTCTGAAATTTCTTCAACAACTTGTGTTACCCACCTCAGGACCTCCTCAAGAGAGGTTTTCTCCACCCAACATCACCAGCAGGGTTTTAAATCCTCTGATAGTTTATTTTAGAAACTTCATTTTAAGCAGTAGACCACAGAAGAAAATAATCTTGATACTTCTGGAGCAGGTAACAGTTCAATGTGTTATTCTTTCCAGGGTTGTTTACATTTAAAAAGAAGTTGCTGAGGGGAAATAGTGAAATCCTTGTATGTTATCAAACTTAACAGTTGTGGTTTGAAGTATTCAAACTCTGGTCTCAAACACTGACTATTGTTCAGGTTTCAAATTTGACATCAGGGCACTAGGGGGCTGGTGTCAGAGAGCTACTGGGGAACTTAGGACCTGGAAATTCTCCTTCTCCTCAATTCTGCAGCACCATGAAAGATGGCCAGCCATAAAAGAAACTGTTGGGAGTAAAGAGAAAGTGAGAGATATAAGAAAATGATGGATTTTCACTCTTCCAAAAAGAATCTCATGGGAAGGATTGCTGTACTTCGGCCCAGACTGGGGCAACCAGGTGAAGACATTCACCTGATTGTGAGCTTGCCATTCAGATATTACTCATTAAAGGAGTCAGGAGTGGTTTTAGACCTAGGTTATTCCACACTGAAATCAATTTGTACATAAGCAAGTAAAAATAGAATTATTACACTTGTTAGCAATTTATTTTAATCAATATAACTAAAGGGTATAAATTACATAATTTCCCTCTGTGGGCATCTGTGACAATAGGACAGAGCTCTACCTTTGGGAGCATTGCTTAGCTGGGACACACTTGAATGATCAATTTCTGGAATTTTTTTTTCTCTTATGCTATAAGTTCATGATTCCATCATTTCAAGCTTTTGTTTTACCAGTTTTTCATTCACTGCACTTGTGAATTCAAGCTAGAAAAAAAAGAGCATCCCATCGTTTACAACTATTTACAACATGTAATGATCCAAACTCAGCAATAAGTAAATTTATAAGGGTTTTTCATCTTGTAAAATAATCACAGCCTACCTGCCACTGGAAATAATTGTTGATCCTTTGGTAAATTACATATTATTTCCCTCACGTGTAAATAGCATTTCCATAGGCTACAAGCTTCTAAAGTATACGAACTGTGAGTTATGTGTAAAAATATCAGCAAGATTTAGTGAACCTATTAGAGCTAACAGGACTGTGAAAATCTGTTTTTCTTATCTGTAGAATCAAGTGTATTATGGGTTCTCAACTGTTATTTTAAACATAAAATAAATACACAGGATATTTGTTTTTTCCAAGTTGGAGTAAGATTTTTTTTAAATGTAACTACTGAAAAATTGTAATTAGTTAGATACAAATTTGGGCAATCACTTAAATATCCTCAAATAAATAGACTTGAAAAGGGTGTACATTTAAAAAGTATTAATAAATATTTGGAATCACAATGCCAAAAAATGACTATATTTTGTGTAAATATTCCTTATGAAATGACATAATTGGCAGATGTTAAGTGAATATATTCAGCCTGTTTAAGAGTAACTGTGATATTGAATTAAGTAATGATTAGAAAAATGTATGAAATACACAGATACCAATTGTCCAATGTTAATTCCAATCATTTTAAAAAATCAAATATATAAATATTTTTTCTTTTCCATAAATGTAAATGATTTATGTGTATATTAACAATTATAAAGTGCTTCAATATCTAGTTTTTTTGGGTTTTTTTGAGGAGGCGATTTGTTTTTGTTCCATTTTTTAGTGACCTTTGGAGGTTAAAGGATGAAAGCCCATTATAAACTATTGATTAAAATGCTGAAATAAACATTAAAATATTTTAAAAATTAAGTGTAAAGCACATGTATTCATTTTAGTGAAACCAAAGTTGTGAGCAATCTACCATTGTGTGTTTAGTTAGATTAAAGTGAATGCTTTTAAAGCAATAAAAAACTGGCTTTTAAGTGAACAGAACATAACCTTGATGTTTAGATAAACCACCACTTTGATCAACTTGTAGACTTCTTCTGCTCAATGAAATTCAAATATACTTTCTAAATTAAATTGCAAAGAATTATTCATTAATTATAACCTTGTTTGTGCATTATTTGAATATAATATGCTAACATGGAGTTAACCAGCAAATTCCAGATTCCTGCTGTGATACTGTATTTCAAATATAAGAAATGAAGAGATTTTCTGAAATCAGGCAGCAAACGTGCTTTCATTCATCTGTAGTTTTTGCTTTTAGAGAGTATATATTTTAACAAAGAAGAAAGTGACATATAACATCAGGTTTGCCAGACCAAAAGTTCATAAAAGTGACACATGATCTGGTGGCACTCTCTGGAAAAGTGATTTGGCAATGAGGTCAGAGTGCTTATTGTAGGAGCCTTGGAAGGTGACCTTTGTTCTTCGACCTTCCACTATGAACAGGATGGCCAAAGAGAGGGACCTAATAACTAACAAATAGGACTTTTCCTATTTCCCCTGTCCCATCAATTTAGGAGAAGAAAGAGAGGGAAGGGGAAAAGGAGGAAGAAACAGGCAGACAGTCTTATTAGGTACAAACCTCCATCATCAGTCACTTCATGGTAGAAAGCCATTAAAGCAACCATGCAGATTATTAAGGAATTTTTCAAATAGGAATTCGAAATTCATGTTCTTGAGTCAGTAACCAGCCTGTCTTATGTTTACAGATGCATTCATCGAACCTAACTAAAGTTATGTTTACTGTCCATGAAATAACTATTACATTTGCTAAATCACACAAAATATTTTATGTACCCCCATCCAGAGCTAGCCAGCTATAGCATTTTTTCCTGTGCTACATCTAAACTCTCTTTACAAAAGGAAGAGGCAGTTGGCAAGAAAATAATTCTATTGTGTGGCATTTATCCAAAGAAAAGCAATTTTCCAAGTATGTATTGAAATCAGTAAACTCCAAAAGTTAAGGTAGGAGTACTAATGATAGCTAATACTTATTCAGCACTCACGGGGTGCCAGGCATTGTGCCAAGATGTTTTCGTGAATTAACTCATTCACTCCTCCCAACATTTCTTTGAGGTAGTTTTTATTTTTTTTTATTTTTTAACAGATGATGAAGTTGAGACTTAGAAAAAATAAGAACTTGCCCCAGATCAAGTAATACCTAAAGAAACTAGAATTTGAACCCAAACAAGAAAGGACTCAGAGGCAAGCAGGCAGTAGTGAGCCCACCGGCCGTGCATGAATTTGCACACCCCTTTCCAGGAACTACATTCGGATAATGAGTCCAGAGCACCTCAGCCATCAACAATTGCATTCCATTCCATATACTAGGTTTGCAAATTACTTTTTGAAAAAGGTTGTTCCAAGACTGAACCAAAACGACTTTTGCATTAGATCTGAATTAACCAGACTATTGACTTAATCAGAAAGCCCTCTTTCTTGTACATTCCTCCTCAACAAGACTTTGCTCCTTCATAACTCAATAGAGTAGTCACAAATCACAATAGATTCACAAAAGAACTCGATAAAACAATTCCAAATTGGGAAAAATGCTTTATGAAAGTGGAATACTTTAAAAGCTGTTAGTGTAAAATTTCAGCAGATAAAGTACAATTGCCTTAGCTAAAATTTAACTGCCACATAGCCTGCCCTTACTCAAAACAGGGCAAAATGCTTGGTAAATATAGCACTGATAAATATGGGTAGAAGAAAATACCACTGGCATCCCCCACACCACGCTGAGACATCAGTTCTATGCCAGTTTTAGAGCAAAGAGGTCATTGGGGCTGCCCCTTAGGATACCTGCTGTCATGCAGAAGTCATTATCAGGTGCAGTTAAAATCAGAACATAAACAGTCTGTCCTTTCTGAGATGAAAGATCAAAGATGGCTATACATTTGGAAGATGGGAGCTATAGAAGGGTCACATTATTACAATTTTTTATATTTTTAATATCTTTTATATTTAATATTGAAAAAATTTTTACATTTTTCATCACAGTAATTTTTAGTTTGTAAATTGGAAAGTGCTGGAAAGCTGAACCCCACTCAGTAACAAGACAACTACAATCAAAGCAGGCTATTTGCAGGCATCAAGGTGGAGCTTGGCTGGGACAGCCGAGGGCAGCCCAGAAGTCCATCTCATAGTACTGTCCATCTCATAGTACTGTCCATCTCACAGTACTACTTGTCTTGAGCAAAAGCCTTCCTGGGACCATTAGCAGGGTTTGGCTGACTAACAGAGGGCAAATTTCATGCTGATTTGAGCCTAATGCCTCTTTGTTTTTACTGGATTTTTATTTACAAAGAGACTTGTGCAAAAAACGTACAATAAGATTTCAAAGTTTTGGGGGACAATGTGGGTTTGGCTACAAATTTTCAGATGAACATAAAATCAAAAACACAAGCTATGGCCTTATTTTTAGTAATTTCAGAAGAAAATAAGCCCTTTTGGAAATGAATACTCCTACATTTCTGATGTAGGTTGGAATGTGCTGGTTGCAGTCCTAGAGATATGGATTTACAATATGCATTGGAATTAGGCAAACCTGAGTTCATATCACACTTCTGCTACATATTATTTATATACCCTGGGAGAAGCCCCTTAATTTCTCCATTCTTTAATTTCCCCCACCTTACAATGAGCATAATGAGAGTGCTTACCCCATAGAAGAGGGGTCATTAAATGAGACAAATTACAGAAGGCACTTTCTGCAGTGCCTACCGTGTAGTAAGTGTTCAGTAAATGCTGACTTGTTGCTGTAAGTCATAAGATTTACAGTTTGGTTGAATTTCACTAATATTCCAAAGAGTTCTCCCTCTCTCTTTCTCCTTATCCCCCACCGCCCATATTGCAACTCTCTTTTTGCAACCATATTTGGAATTTGATAACACCAATCCCAAAATGCTTTACAAAAGGATGCACAAGTGACTCTAGGAAGCTAAAATGATAATGCCATCAAAATTGGCATGTTCCTTGAGAAAATGCAAAAACTAAAAGATAGGAGATTTGAGGAAAGTATATAATAACATTTGAATTCTTAGTGGATCTAGCCATTCCAAATGTTTTCATAGGATATGTTCAAAGTGACTTGGAAAAAAGAGTAAAAACAAAGTTAAGAAAGCTGAAGGAACTGATAATATGTGCCATTCAGAGAGAATCTCTTTTCACTTTGGGACATTTTAAATGATCACATGGAAAGATTTTTGGATTTTACATTAAATTATTGCTTACTAATTTGCAAGATAAAAGGGAATTGGGATGAAAATATAATTTTCTATTGAATCAAAGTGAATACAAATTAAAGTGTTACATTCTTAGGTTAGAAAATGTGCTTGACTTCAAAAAGAGTTATGGGATTCATTAATATGCCCATATTTATTTAATGAAATGTAACATGCTACTGAAACATTGCTTTTCACGAATACTTTATGCCAGTGTCTAAGGAACACTGAGGATTAATAGCAGAGAAAAACGGTCCTCTGTTTGGCTGAATAAACATTATACAAACACTAAACTGTGTGGGATCATTAGTTTTTTCCTCATACTATTTCTGTAACTGAAAAATCACAAATCCTTCTCCAGCTTAGTTCTTTTTTTGCAAGAAAAGTAGTACTCAGACCAGCTAAGATATATTCTTTAGGATTCTGACGTCTCTGGAATGTCAAACAGGTTCAGTAGACACCAAATACAGATTCTCTCTTTCATGTAGAAAGTTTAAGTAAGAAAAGACTTCATCTGAGGAAACTGCCCCATCATTCACAGTTATTTTAATTTAATCTGAGTGTGCCTCAATTTACATATAAACTGGAATATAGTCTCAGAAAAAAAATCTATTTCAAGGAAATCAACATTTGGGGTGAATAAAACTGACCGTTTAAAAAAGTGATGCACATTTTCAGGCTATATATGCATTTGAGAGAAGCCAGCATAACTATAATGTTAAGATTAGCATTACTTTAACAGGTACTACCCATAAAAACATTATGCATATATTCTTTGACTTAAAACATTGGTTCTGTAGCCTTCTGAAAATTTCAAAGACTTATGGTCTTTAATATGCTATAGCTTTTAACCAGATAAGCATATTTTTCTGCAAGATATTCCTTTCATAAAATATAAATTAACCACAGACACGACAAAATGGCCAAAGCTGTCAAGAAGAAGAGAGAGCTGGATTATATTAAGAAATTAAATGAATAAAATATGGTGAACTTTTATCAACGAATAGTTAATCATAGAGTTGTTTTTATTGTAACCTTAAAGGAGGAGAATATGATTGATAAGTAATATTGTATATATGTACCTTGTTAATTATAATTACTTATTCTTAATCTGATCAACTTACAAGAATAAACATAATACTATCGTTTTCCTACATCTCCTCAATAAATGATCGTAATGACTTTGCTTAAAAGTTTACTTCAAACTCTAATTCTTTCAGTCCCCTGAGGAAGTTATTTAACAAGTGTATTTAATTTAAACTTTAGTGCACTAAAGTTTTTAAAGTAAACTTTAAACTTATGCTGATTAACCTTAATGCATAAGTCCAGAGAAGCACTACAACCAATAATTGGTGCATAAATCTGTGGAAGAGGAAAAGTTGTTGGTTTTTTTTCCCCTTCACAGGGTCTGAAGTCAGCTTCGTCCACAGATTAATTTGCCATCTCCTTTCACAAATCATACCTATAAAGTACCTTCCGATGTTTCCCCTGAGACTTTATTTTATTTTATTTATTTATTTTTTGAGACAGAGTCTTGCTCTTTGTCGCCCAGGCTGGAGTGCAGTGGCAAGATCTCTGCTCACTGCAACCTCTGCCTCCTGGGTTCAGGCGATTCTCCTGCCTCAGCCTTCTGAGTAGCTGGGTTTACAGATGCTGCACCATGATGCCCAGCTAATTTTTGCACTTTTAATAGAGACGGGGTTTTGTCATGTTGGCCAGGCTGGTCTCGAATTCCTGACCTTAGGTAATCCACCCAGCTTGGCCTCCCAAAGTGCCGGGATTACAGAAGTGAGCCACCATGCCCAGCCGAGATTTTTTTATGTCTGAAATTTCATTATTAAAACTTTATATTTTGTCTGTATTTTCAGATGACTTTATTGTCTTTGTAGAAAATTTTAAGGAATCTACCAAAAAACTACTAAAACTGATAAGTGAGTCTAATAAATTTGCACAATCCAAGGTCAATATAAAAATCAATTATAATTCTATATATTGACAACTGGAGCAAAGAAATTATACCATTAATGGTGATATAAAAAATATGAACTACACAGGGAATATTTTTAACATGTATATGACCTATACACTGAAAAACTACAAAACATTACTGACAGAAACTAGGAAACAGCTAAATAAGTGAAAAGCATATTGAATTCACATTGGAAGCTCAATATTGTTAAGATGTCATTTCTCCCCGGATTGCTGTACAGATTCAGTGTATTCTCACTCAAAATCTTTATGCATCCTGGGGTAAAAATTAGGAAGCCAATGATGTAATTTATGTTGAAATCCAAAGGATTTAGAGTAGCATAAATAACTTTGGGGTAGGGTGACAAATTTGGAGAACTTCCATTATCTGATTTCGATAATTACTATAGTAAGCAAGCTAATGTGGTATTAGCATAAGGATAAGTATATAGATCAATGGAACAGAATAGATAATACAGAAATAAATTGAGATAATATGGTAAATAGGTTATTGACAAAAATGTCAATGTGAATGGGGAAATGATAGCATTTTCAACAATGATGCTAGAACAATTGTGTTTGCAAAAATAAATGTATCTCATACCATAAATTAAAATAATTTCCAAATACATCATCAAAACTATAAGACTTCTAGAAGGGAAGCACTGAACAAAATCTTTGCGACTTTGGTTAGACAAAGATTTCCTGGAGCACAAAAAGCATAAATCTAAAAATAAAAAATGAAATAAATTGGATTTCATAAATATTAACATTTTCTGCTCTTCCAAAGACACTGTTAAGAAAATGAAAAGACAAGCCCTAAACAAGGAGAAAATATTTGTAACTCATATACTTGATAAGGGATATATAATTCAGAATATATAAGACAATTTGTAATGCAACCACAAGAGAAAAACCTGATTTTTTAATGGGCAAAAGATTTGAACAGACAGTTGACCAAAGAAGGAAGACATACAGATGGCAAACAAACACATGAAAAGATGCTAAACATTGTTAGTCAGTGGGGAAATGCACATTAACACAAGAATGAAATACCACTACACACCTATTAGAATGGCTAAATTTAAAAAACAAAAGAAGAAAGAAAAAAAATACTAAGGTCTGGTATGGATGTAGAGAACTGAAACTCTCACATACTGTTGGTGGGAATAAAAAATGGTTTGGCTACTCTAGAAGACAGTTTGGCTTTTTTTTTTTTTTTACTTTAGGTTCTGGGGTACATGTGCAGCTCATGCATGGTTGTTGCATAGGTGCATACATAACCAGGTGGTTTGCTGCCTCTATTCCCCCTTCATCTATATCCAGCATTTCTCCCCATGTTATCCCTCCCCACAACCCCCCCACCCCCCACTGTCCAAACACACACTTATCATGTGGTCTAGCCATTTCATTCCTAGGTATTTAGCTAAGAGAAGTGAAAACATACACATATTGTACACAAATTTTCAAAACAGCTTTTTTTTGTAAGGGTCAAAAACTGGAAACAACCCCAATGTCCAACAAGAGGTTGTGGGTTGTGACATAGTCATACAGTAAGATAATACTAAACAATCAAAAGGAATGGACATGCAAAAACCTGGATGAATCCCATTAATATTATGCAGAGCAAAATAAATCAGACACAAAGATTTGAGCTAGATTATTCCATTTATATAAAATTCCCCCAGAAAAGACAAAGCTAAACTATGATACACTTTACAAAAGAAACATAAGCACGTAATTGTAACAGTGCAAATGAATATCTTGTTCTCTATTGGAGTTATACTAGGTGTCATGACAGATAATCCTAAAATTTCAGTGTTGTAGCACAACAAAGGTCTTTTCTCCCTCACTCAAAGTCCACAGCGGGTTGCCAAAGGTCTTTCCTTCTACCCTGCAACTCAGGGGTATGGGCTGTCTCCATCTTGGATGTTGCAATCACAATATGTAGTCTTCAAGGTTTCTGGAGCGGAGGTAGCAGCAGAGAAAGTAAACTGGCTCTTAACCACCTTGGCCCAGAAATCACACATGCCACTTCCATTCATAGTCCATTGATCAGTCCTAGTCATCTGGCCCTGACCTAACTCCAAAGGAGGTTGGGGAACTTAGGGGAATTTTTAGTGAACACTGAATGAGCCACATGCATTTTAACAACCTCAAGGTATAGACAAAGGATGAAGGAAGTTTAAAGCCTGAGGCAATTAAAAAAAAAAAGATGCTCTACATATTAGACTAGAAAGGAAGGAGGGTGGATAGGTGTGCACTGAAGACCAATTGTTTCAAAATTGTCCTTGGGTAGACCAATCCCCTTCTACTGGTCACTTATTGTCTGTCTATTCTTGGATGAAATATTGACCACCTCCCTGCTGTTTCCTCATCTCTAACATGGTAACAACTCATTATTTAACTAACATATTTGAGAAAATATTATAGTAGTGCCACAGCAATAACACTATTGTAAACCTCACCATAATCCTGGGGTCTGAAAAATCTAATCAGGTAAAATTTGCTGTTATTGTAAGATAAAAGAACTGATCAGGATAAGCCTACTGTTGAAAATAAGATCCAACCGCAAGCTGTCTCATAGGCAAATTTAAGTTATTACAAGATACTTTATCATAGGGATTCTTTGTGTGTAAATGCAATGATTATCACCATTAATTTTTGTGAGAAGAAAGCTAGCCTATGAAAGATCATTTTCTAATAATTTTAATGTATTTACTTAGAACAAACTCTGAGGTGCCATAATACAATACTATGCAGAATTTAATTGAAGTGATTAATTCTCAATAAGCTTAGTGTTTCAATCAACAACACTTATCGTGCCCTTAATAAAAGCAAAGAGTTATGAGAAATGGTCACGTGTTATCTCATTTAGTCTCTACAACTCTAGGCATTACTGTCTCTCTCTCTCTCTCTCTCTCTCTCTCTCTCTCTCTCTTTGTTACAACTGAAATGTGAGGCTCCAAGAAATTATTTGTCAGTAGGTGAGAAATAATAGACAAGGTTTGAAACGAGGTCTTCTGACGCCTACATTCCTTCTGCTACAACTCTAGCTAGCTTCAGCTGAGGTCACAGAAATGTCTTTTATTTAATCACCTTTTTGACCTTGTTACTATGATTTCATTTTTTTTTTCCTAGACTTATTTGTAAATAGCTATTACTAATAGCTGCAAAGCAGCTAAACAATGTACAATGGGGCACACTGGAACAGGTGTTCAATGTAAGGTACATTCCTCATAAAGCAGATATCTTGCACCCATTTGCAGAGGATAAAATCAAGACTCAGAGAATTTAAGTGACTGCTTTAAGGTGACACTTTATACTACTGAGCTACTATTTGAACCCAATCTGTCTGATCCAGTTCCATTTTACAGTACTCAGCACCTGTCTATTTGCAGCTGAAGATAAATTCCATAAATGTTTCACATAGGTGTATGATAGAATTATTGCTGAAATAAGTTAAATTTTACAAAAACACAATTGACTATTATAGAATAACTGGCAGTCTTATGCAAAAAATTCTATAACATTCATTTCTCAAACCCTATATTGGGATAGAACACACACACAAACGGTGAATCAGAGAAAAACTATTTTTAATCAGTCAACTGTAAATATATTCACAATGTTTATTATCCATTATTATTAAAAAAAAGAAAGCTACCTTTAACAGATGAATGTTAGTAAAATACTCTATTAGCATTCATCAAACGATCCTAAAACATGTAAGGTCACACATGTTTTATAAAAGAATATCAGCCAGAGATGAGGTTATCCACAAGCAATTGACTTCTCTTCATGTCAGGCTGACCTAGCCTTAGCTGTGATTTTTGATAAAGAAGCTACAATCACACCCAGTCATTCAGGTATTTGGTGATCCTATCTAGTCGCTAGGGAAAATCAAGATATTTGGATGAACATTTGGCAGGAGACCTCAGAGAAATGCCCTGCATCCTGAAACTTGCTCCATACCCCATGAAGAGTCTTTATTATCTTAGCCTGCAATGTCAACTCCAGAATTTCCATGCAGTGGGGAGTGGGGCTTAGGGGCAAGGGATCTTGATCTGCTATATTGGCTTTTGCCTATACTTCACATTAGAGTAAGGAAGTGTCAATTGTCCCCATCAGAGGAAAAGAGGAGTTGGGGGCCAAGACTTGTGGAAACAATGAAAGAAGCAGGGTAAGTTTTCTAACAAGAGAACAATTATTTTGCACCTGAGACCAGAGATCACCCTTACACACACACACACACACACACACACACACACACACACGCCAGGTTTTGCGACACTCCAGGATGGCAACAAATAAGTCCATGCCCTCCGAGGGCATTGGTTAGAGCTGCAGAAACTTTGTGCCTGGGAGCCATAGGCAGCTTAAGAGAAATCAAGAGACCAACCATGGAGAATAGCCTGGACAAAGTATAATTCAGCAGATGCCGTTGTGAGAAGATGAATCCACACTAGATTCCTGTCCCTACCCTTCTCTTTCTCCTGGCCTGGGAGATATCACACCACCTGGAATTTAAAACAACTCTGAGAGAAAGAGATATTTTGCCTAAGTAGACTGAGATATTTTGCCACAGAGCAGGAGATCACCATAGAAATTTTAAAAATATGACTTTTTAAATGTTAGCTTTCATGCACATTTGAATTTGCAGAGTGAGTTTTGTCCCCCTCCCCAACCCTTGTGTTAACCTGACGGCTACACAAATAGAGTCAAAACTGCTGATTTCTGCCTACTCCTGTCACATTCCTGTGAATAGTGCTGATGTGCTCACTTATTCCTTTGCCATGCCTACAAATCCCACTCGCCATAGCTCCATCACTTACATTCTATGTGGCTGAAAATTAGTCAATCTCTCTGGATCTCAGTTTTCTTATTGGAAAAACAAAAACAAAATCACCAGCTTTAGGTTGGTGCTACCTGTCCACGTACTATGAAGTCATTTCCAGAAAAGCAAGTACAGACTTCCACTATGGTTTCAAGAGCTCATTCTAAACTTTACCTTAAGCTTCAGTCTTAACTTACTTGCTCCTGTCTTGCCTTTGCTCCGATCTCATCCCCATCTGATCTCAAACTCTTGATATCTGACCCTTCCCTCAATCCTTCCTTTGGCACTTTGGATTTCAAGTTTATGCAACATCTTCCAGGGCATGACCTGTGACATTTCCTGTGGACTTTGATTTGACCGTATGCCCTACTCTAGAAGTCTTATTCTACCCTGGGTATAACATTCCCTCCTCCAAGTTCAGCTCTACTGAACGCAAATCTTCACTCTAGCAGTTCATCAAATGTCTAGTTTGACCAGTCCTGATCTCACCGTGGATGGTGAAGCTGGACAGAAAAAAATGGAAGAAAAGCTCTTTGAAAAGTATTTTTGTTTTGAGATGGAGTTTCGCTCTTGTTGCCTAGGCTGGAGTGCAATGGGCGATCTCGGCTCACCACAACCTCACTGTGGATGTGAAGCTGGACAGAAAAAAATGGAAAGAAAGTTCTTTGAAAAGTATTATTGTTATTATTTTTTTTTTGAGATGGGGTTTAGCCCTTGTTTCCCAGGCTGGAGTGCAATGGGCGATCTCGGCTCACCACAACCTCCACCTCCTGGGTTCAAGCAATTCTCCTGCCTCCCGAGTAGCTGGGATTACAGGCATGTGCCACCATGCCTAGTTAATTTTGTATTTTTAGTAGAGACAGGGTCTCTCCACGTTGGTCAGGCTGGTCTCAAACTCCCGACCTCAGGAGATCTGCCCGCCTTGGCCTCCCAAAGGGCTGGGATTACAGGCATGTGCCACCGCGCCTGACCAAAAAGTTTTAAATATGAAGTCATGCCATTAGCCGTTACCATTTCTCTAGCCAACATCCAGTACCTAAAAAGAGCACATTGCCTGCTCCTTCTTTTTGCCACCCTGAAGTCATCTGATTGCCATCCCATTGGATCCTCCCCTACTCTGCCTGTTCACAATAAAGTCTCCATAGAGTATCCCAGAAAGCCCTTACATGGATTTAGGCTTGTACATTTTATGAGCAACAACATTTGGTAGAAGAATGGCCATGGAGTCAGATGAAGTTCAACTATCTCCACAATTTACCAGTTACGAGCAGTGGTTTTCTCATCTAACAAACAAAGACGATGTCGTTCACAGGGCTTCTCGGAAAATTCACATATAGATAACACCTGGTGCACTGAATGGTATGTACTGGCACTCAATATTAGCTTTTCACTACTCCCACCTTTCCTTACTTGGTCTTAACAGTTGGGTTACCTATTTCCAGGAGGGCTCACTCTGGAATACTCTATTTGGGAGAAAACAGAACTAGATGGGTCACTTCAGTGGGAGGATAAGGGCAGCTACACCTCAATGCTCAACTATACCCCTATTATCAATTCCCTACTCTGTCTGTGATGTTGCCTCCTGGGTTACTGACTGGGGTGTCATGGGATGCCGGTTGTAAAGACCAGATACCACCAGGCTGACTCAAGGCTCCAACTCTGGGATAATTACTTGAGAAATAAGTAATCACTCTATAATTTTAGCTCAGATTTATGTGTGTTGTTGCATGGTCTGTAGCTTGGTCTCTTAGCGTTTCTTCCAAAGTGAGCTTAAAGCCTAAGTCCAACAGGCTATTGGGTCACTGGTCACTGTCACACACTGAGATTAGGACAAAGGGGATGAGCTTGACGCTCTTTCAGGGTCAAGTTAACAATGCACCTGCTGAGCACCTGCAAGGTAATTTCTTGTATTTATGAGATAAAATGTAGTGGGTAGGAAAAGGCAAAGACTGACCTATCAGCCCCAAAGAGGTGAAAAGACAGCCATTGTTTTCCCGAAGATTCAAAGTGAAGCCTTCTTTCTAGTTTCTCCAGTTAGAGGACGAGAGGTCAATCTCCCCCATTTCATGGGGCTGGAGTGTTTACCTTCAGTAAATGCAAAGAATCACCTGGAGGTGATGATTACCACATTCTTATCACCTCCAACAGCTGCTTGCTAAATACGGAGCAGGAATGTCGAAGGATCATAAGGAACAAGATCATGATAGGGAAGGAATTTGAGATAGTTAGACAAGAAATTAAAATTACCTCCACACCTCTATCAGTTAAAGTAAGAGAAAACTCTGAACTAGATCCCTGGTACCATTGTTCTAAAACAGTGTGTCCAACTTTTGATTATATTTTTATAAAAATTTCCAACTTTTGAGGATGGAAAGAACTCAGTATATAATGTCTGAATCTGAGCACACAGAAAAAAAATCTCAGTGTTAATTTCCTTTAATAACATAATAATTGTAACCAAGAAATAGTGTGAAATACTGAAAAGCTCGTGTAGGCACATCTTAAAAGGTTGAAATAACCTAAATTGCAAAGTGATAGAGGTCCCTATTGAGTGTAGATAATTTATGATGTTTGTACGGGGAAAGACATTAGCCAACCACAATTCACGCTAAGCAGAATTTTGAACAAAGTCCAGATGATGTTTCAGCAGTAAAATGCAGTTATCCTGGGACTATCTGGTGACTAACAAAATTATTGAAGTCAAGCTCACTGTTCCATATAAGAATCAAGTTCAACAGAAGCAGAAACAATGGAAAACAGTTGTACAATATTTTTGTATTGGAAATTACACTGCTATCTTTATTTTATTACATAATTTTTATTTAATGCACAAATTATACCACAATAAAGGAAACAAGGGAAATTTCACATTCCCATCATCCTAATACATACTAAAATTCTAATTACAAGCACACATAATTCGGCACAACCAAAATCAAAGCACATCTTCAATTTGTATTCTGCTTTTTAAAAATTTAACTAAGTGTTAAGTCATTATTTTGTATTGTCATTTTTTGGTGGCTTCAGAACATTCTGTGTAATTTTTGTACCATAGTATACTATTCAAGACCCCTCTAAACTCCCTAGTGTGCTCCAGTTTTTTTTTTTAATTCTTATAAATAAAACTACAAAGACTATTTCAAGCAAATCACTATTATCCCTTTTTGATTTTTCCCCCTTAGGCAACATAGTCGTTTTAAAAATATGACACTATAACAACAATATATCCTTCAAATGAATTTTGGAACTTTTTGAAAAATTATTTGTTTTATGTTTAGTGTGTCCCCACGTCTGTGCTAACATCTCCACCTTAAAATTTTCTATTTCATAACACTGTCTCCAACTTCTGTTGAGCTCAGATGACTGCTCACAGTAAGTTCCATTTTACTTGGCTCCAATCAATTACGGGAATATAGATGATTTACAATCCAAATCATTTGAGCTCATACATTTCACATAGGGTAAAACAGAGTTGACAACCTCACTTGAAAATGTTAAAAGGGTGGTCCATGTTTTCATGCACTAGTAAGTGATTTCTCAGTTAAATCTGAATGAATTTGAATATGTAATAGAGCCAAAATAGCGTACAAGTCTGGATTTTGTGGAATGCACAGCATGAGATCATTTCTATACTGAGATTAAGCATTTCATTAATTACCTAAGTCTCAAATCTATTTCTCCCTTTTATTCTTGATTCAGTAACTCCCCTCATGTTACTGCTTCTTTATAGAAATAGAAAAAGAAATATTTTTCATAGAAAAAATAATTGAAGTTGTTTAAAAAAAAAAAAAAAACTACTAACAGAAATCTGCTTGTGCCAGTTTTGTATGGTTTCTAAATTGCCTGAAAGCTCACTACATTTTTAAGTTGCTTTTCCCTCTGTCTTGTCTCCAGTGCTTGTTTACTGAAGAAGGGTATGGGACAAGGGGTTCACCTTGTTACACAGGTTGAGGCCAACAGGGCCATTTGGAAAAGACCTGGACACCATGAAAACAAGATTTGGATTGTCTTCTTCTAAAGTAACTGACAAGCTGACACAATTCATATGAGTATTAAAGAGGAATTGATACTGATAACATTATTAAACAAATTCATGTTTGAATTTTTACAAAAAAGATAGAGTCTTCAGCTGCCTTGGCAAAGCATAGTTTGGGAATGATAAAAGTGAGCTTTTAAATATTTAAAAAAACGTCATATAAAATATGCTTCCAGCAAAGTGAGTTGATAGGAAGAGAGGTTATAGGCCTCAATTTGGAGCTAGAAACAGGAAAGGAATTCAACTTAATTTTCACAGATAATAAACCTGTAGTTCAAAATCAATGATTAGTATTAAACTCACTAGAATTAGAGGAAGAAAAAATAATAAACACACTATTCCACACCTTTCATGGCTATGTGTGAATGTCAATTTACTAATATAGCTGATTTTAGCCTAATCACTATGCTGTTATTTTCCACAATGTTGTCTCGCATGAAATAGAAGTTTGGACAAAATCAGATTCAGAAAAGAAGTTTGCCTGACAGACCACTCATTTTAGGAAAGAAATATCACTTTACATGAAATACATAATTCTGCTAGATTCAACACCAAAATAAAAAGGAAACAACGGACTTCACTTAGGAGCAAGATAACACTTACTACGAGGGTATCATGGACAGCAAAGCATTTTAGGAAAGACTAACAAGACGGAGCTCTGAAGAAGAAGGTGCTGATTATCATAAGCCATGAAGGCTTTCAACCTGATGTTGAGTAAAATGTTTGATCCTTATTTGATGTTCCATATTTTTTAAAGAAAGGGCCATTAAAAACTCCTCCCAATTGTATTTAAGTACTGGGACTACAATGATTCCTGTGTTACTGATGATATTCAAATTATATTCAGAAACTACGATGACAATCTAAATCCTCTTTCATTTCTTTACCTTTCTTCTATTTTTTAAAACAATTATATTGTCTGGATTTCTCTTACTACATCTGTATAACTTTTACTGCCTTGTTTTTATTTTATTTTATTATTTTTTGAAACAGACTCACTCTGTCAACCAGGCTGGAGTGCAGTAGCACAATAAGCCTCCACCTCCCAGGCTCAAGAAACTCTCCCATCTCAGCCTCTTGAAGAGCTGGGACTACAGGCATCCACAACCATACCTAGCTATTTTTATTTATTTATTTATTTTGGTAGAGATGAGGTCTTGCTATGTTGCCCAGGCTGGTCTCGAGCCCCTGGGCTCAAGCAGTCATCTTGCCTTGGCCTTCCAAAGTGCTAGGATGACAGGCATGAGCCTCAGCACCTGGCTATTTCATTTCTAAGGAGAAAACAGGGTATAATTTATAAATAAATATACTACAGAAAGGTGATTTTTTAAAATTGTACTTTAGGTTCTGGGGTACATGTGCAGATCATGCAGGATTGTTGCATAGGTACATACATGGCAAGGTGGTTTGCTACCTTCATCCCCCCATCACCTATATCTGGTATTTCTCCCCTTCTTATCCCTCCCCACCCTCCCCACTCCCTGCTGTCCCTCCCCTAGCCCCCACCAACTGACCACAGTGTGTGATGCTCCGATATTTCTAAACTAATCAAAAATGTTCACCTTGCTCACGTAGAGTTCCAACAAACCTAATGACCTCCAAGATGAATTAAATATTAATAGGTGTTTTAAAAATTCTAAACATATATGCAGAAAGAACTGTACTGTTTCCATGGGAAATGGAAAAGTTTAAGAGGCAATCACTACTTCAAGTTGAAGATTCAAGTTGAAGAATGGGCTCTTTGGAGTTTCTTCAAAGGGCGATACCATTTGGAAAGGTAGGATGGCAGTATTGGTTACACAATGGTTATGGGTGGGGGTACTATTCATTTAGAGCCCAGAAACCAGAGATACACAATGTCCTCAATGTTCCAGATGGCTCTACACACAAAAGAATTATCCAAAACAAAATTGTAACTCCCTTTCTTTACTCTTCCATCCAACTGGGAAATACTTGGTGGAGTCCCTGAGAAGTTTGAACTTGATTCTTCAGTCCCCAGTGTATTCATTCATTATTGAACACCAACTGTGGGCCAGATAATATGCTGGGACTGGCAGAGATGCAAAGATGAACAAAACTCAAGTCTGCTCTGTGGAACTCACAATCTTCTGGGGGAAAATGATAAGAAAATCAGCAATCCTACCATAGAAAAACAATTGTTATAGTATAAAATGGAAGGAAGAAATCTAGGAGAAGCCCTTAATTCATCAGGACTCACCTGAATCTTTAATTCATTGGTGATTATTAGAAAATGTTTTCAAGGCAAGATAACACCTAAAATGTGTGCTCATGGAGTATTCACTTAGAATATGTTCTGCACTACACACTGGAATTACAGCACTGAACAGGACAGGCATTGTCTCTGCCTTTCATATAAGGATGTGGTTAGTAAATCAAATATTGACAATATAATAAATGCCATGAAGGAAATCAGTTGTTCTGGTAGAAAACATTAGGGGGATAGGAGCTACTCCGAAAATATGGTTAGAGAAAGCCTTTCTAAGAAGGCGATATTTGGGTTATGACATGAAGGATGAGAGGAGGGTGTCAAATGAGGGGGTAAAGGAGAGTAAAAAATATCCCGAGAAGTAACTTCAAGCCACTGAAAACTGCCTGTTTTAGGAAGGGAAAGAAGAGTGATATGAATGGAGTGTAGTACATAGGTAGGAGAGTGAGGTGAGCTTGGGGAGGGAGACAGGAACCAGATGGTACTGAAGGCCACTGTAAGAATTTTTGATTTTATTGAAAGTGTAAAGAGCAGCCATTAAAGGGTTTTAAGCAGGAAAAAAAAAAGTTGATATGATTTACTTTTCTAAAATATTATTGGGCTGTTATTGGGAAACTGAATTATAGAGAGGCAGAAGTGGAAGCAGGGAAGCCAGGCTATTTTGAGAATGCATACGAAAGAAGACAGGGTTGGAATTCACATGGCAGTAGTGGAGTTGTAGAAAAAAAGAGGAACAGAGAGAACAAGGGAGGAGTTTCACATGTTCCACTTTGGACCTGGTAAATATAAGAGGCCTGAGACCTCCAAGTGAGGTATGCAGAAGATATTTCAGGTGAATATAAAACTCAGGAGTCATCAGCATATAGATAGTATTAATAGTTAAAGCCATGGAATTAGATGAGATGTCCGAGAGAACATGTTTAAAAGGAAAGAGTCTCTGATGGAGTTGATTAACACTTAGGGGTGAATTAGAGAAGAAAGCACGAGCGAAGATTGAGAGGAAAAATCAGTCAGAGAAGACAGAAAAACCATGAGGAGTGAAGGGAGAAGAAAAAAAGACAGGTTGGCCTGGAAGAAAAAGGTTATGGAGAGGAGTAGGGAAGGGAGAAGAAACGTTCAGACAGAGACAACAGACATGAATGAGAGAGCATGAGCAGCACTGGGGACTCAAACTAGTCCAGTAGTCTAAAGGAAAGGGGATACTTGGAGATTCTGGCAATATTTTGGGAAAAGTAAAGAAGCATTAGATTATGACAGACTGTATTTCATACTCTAAGTACTTTGAACTTTGTCGTGAAGGCATTAGGGATCCTGATACGATTTGGATCTGTGTCCTCACCCAAATCTCTTGTCCAATTATAACCCCCAATGCTGGAGTCAGGGCCTAATGGGAGGTGATTGAATCACGGGGGCGTTTTCTCATGGTTTAACAGCATCCCCATTGAAGCTGTCATTGAGGTGATAGTGAGTTCCTGTGAGATCTGGTTGTTTAAAAGGGTGTGGTATCTCTCCTCGCTTGTCTCTTGCTCCTGCTCCAGCCATGTGAGATGTCCTGCTTCCCGTTTGCCTTCTGTCAGGGCTGTAAGTTTCCTGAGGCCTCCCTAGAAGCCAAGCAGATGTCAGCATCATGCTTTCTGTACAGCCTGTGGAACTGTGAGCCAATTAAACCTCCTTCCTTTATAATTACCCAGTCTCAGGTATTTCTTTATAGCAGTGAAAGAATGGATAATACAGATCCAATAGAGGATTTTAGGCAAGAAGGGGCCACCATAT
This sequence comes from Cacajao melanocephalus, assembly GCA_963573385.1. Lineage (NCBI taxonomy): Eukaryota > Metazoa > Chordata > Mammalia > Primates > Pitheciidae > Cacajao > Cacajao melanocephalus. Next base: position 219,315 of record CAUYLG010034311.1, read on the forward strand.
GATATATGCTTAGAATGAAAACTCTAGAAGCACTAAGGGAAAGGGGATGAGAAGAGAGAAGGGGAGTCAGTTTTAGGAATTTAGTTCAGTAATTTTTTCGGGAAAAACCAATTCAGACGTTGGGAATGGGGATAGAGAGAAGGAAATATATTGAAGGGGTATTTATGAGGTAGAAAGGACAGGATTTGGAAACAGGAATGGTGAGGGAAGCCTAGAATGATTTTCAGCTTTAAACTTTCAGCGATTCCAAGATTTCTGGCACCATTAACCAAAGCAAGGAAAATAAGAGGAGAAGCAGGTCTGAGGGAGGAAGATAATGAGTTTTACACTTTGATTTTGAGGTACTGGTAGCACATCCTCCTAGAAATATGAAGCTGAAACAAAGGCAAGTGGCATAAGGTATAAACTTTTTTGGGAGCTGTGGGCTCATGGTTGGTAGTTGAAAGCCATGCAAGAAGATGAAAAGGGAAATGAGCCACCACACAGCATTAGGGAATCCTGCATTCAAAGAGTGAGCTAAGGAAGGGCTGGTCAGTCAAGTAGGAGAAAAAACAAGAAAGGGATGTCACAGAAGAAAGGAGAGAAGGAAGGTGTGTTCAATGGTATCAAATAACATTAAATGTTATAGAGAGGTCAAGAAACTATATGAATACATGTAGATATACACGTAATCTATAGAGATAGATATCATTAATGTATAGTACACATACACACATATACTCCAGGTTTTAAAAAATAAACTGGGGAACTGAGCACAAAAAATTTCAATCATGGACAAGGGAAAATAAAGATACTACCTTAGTGTCAGCTTCTTGTATCTTTGTCATTATTTGTATGAGTGTGGGAGGTATTTAGTATGGAATATGAATATTGCATTTTGCACAGTAATGCAATTGATGGCAGACACAATCACTGCATAAAAAAGAAAGAGGTGAGAAGCTATGATGTAAACATTTATTATAGCCTGTTAACCTGATGTATAAAACAAAATTATTTTTAGTTATAGTTATGTAATCACTATTTTTTAATTGTTCTTTAGTTTTAAAGCAAACAAATAATTTTTATATTATATTTTAAGTTCTGGGGTACATGGGCAGAACATGCAGGTTTGTTACATAGGTATACATGTGCCATGGTGATTTGCTGCATCCATTACCCCGACATCTACATTAGGTATTTCTCCTAATGCTATACCCCCCCAGCCCCTTCAACCCCCTGCTATACCTCCCCTAGCCCCTCACTCCCCAACAGACCCCGGTGTATGATGATCCTCTCCCTGTATCCATGTGTTCTCATTGTTCAGCACCCACTTATGAGTGAGAACATGGTAAACAAATAATTTTTAAAACTAAGGTTAAAATTTAAATATGTTATTCAAATTCAGTAAAATATTACATATATAAACTGAAATTTCCACTAACCAAACAGAAAGTCACACCTCATGAGTCATACTCTGCTCTTCTCTTTCAGGTTTTAAATACAAATAAAAACTTGAAGGGGTTACTTAGCATGACAGAATTGAAGTAATTCAAGCTCTGTTTCTTTGTCTACCGTGGCTAACTTTGAACCCTCTACTTAAATGCAGGAATATGTAGTACCATAGGAGTCAGAGCTAAGAACTGCTCACAAGGTAGGCTGAAAAGATTCAGAACAATTTTGAACTTATTCATGAAAGTAATACATATAGTAGCTGAGTGCTAATATTTTGGGGTGGTTTGAAAAGGAAAGTCCTTCAAATTAACTTTAATGTAAACTAAAATGTTTATTAATGGTAGGTAATTAAAAGTCCTTATTTGAAGGCTATGCACATAGTTAAAACTCAACAGGAATCACGTCAGCCATTTAGAACATAGATCAACAAAAGACTTTTTTTGAGGAGGATACATTTGGACATTGTTTAGATTGCTGGTACATGATGATAATAAAAAGTAGACCAACTCAGGTTTATTATTGTTTTAAATTCTATCCCTGAAACACACACCCTTACTATCTGCACCCAGGGCAGACCATGACACCCACCTTGCCCCTGGTAAGCCCTTAGGGATAGGACTGGGCCTACATCAAGCACCCTGATCTCCATCATCACCATGCTTGCCCCCAATTAGGCCCTACTGAGAACCAATGTGTGCCATGACTTCAGAGAGCAAAATACCCAAATTTGGTACATGCAAAAACCCTACAGGGATCTGTCCAGAGTTCTCTGTCTGAAGTGAGATGAAGCATGAAATTGGGGGAAAGAAAGTAAGGGCTGGATGTGTAAAAAGGTTATGCACATGGGGATCAAATTTTTTTCAATCAGCATGTTCTCCAAGGGAAAAAGTATAAGGTGACAAAGCCAAAAGACTACTGAGACTTGGATAAGGAAAAAAGAAAAAAAAAAAGAACAGAGCCAGTGAATAGTTTGCCAGAATTTATAAAGAACTTAAGTGATTCTATAGCAGAATAACAGAGTGAATAAGAAATGAGCAAAGGACCTGAACAGACATTTCTCCAAAGAAGACTTAAAAATGACCAATAGACATATGAAAAGGTGTTCAACATAACTAATCATCAGGGAAATGCAACTCAAAATCATAATGAAATATTACCTCATATCTGTTAGGATGGCTATTACTAAAAAGAAAAGAGTATTGGTGAAGTTGTGGAGAAAAAGGAACCCTTTACACTGTTGGTGAGAATGTATATTGGTGGAGCCATTATAGAAAACAATATGGGGGTTCCTAAAGAAATAAAAATAGAGCTACTGTATGACCCAACAATCCCTCTTTTGGGTATATGCCCAAAGGAAATGAAAGCACCACCTCATAAAGATATCTGCACTCCTGTGTGTAGCATTATTCACCATAGCCAAGATATGGAAACAGCCTAGGTGTCCGTTGATAGACAAATGGATTAAATAGAAAATTGTATACACACACACACACACACACACACACACGCACAGAATGGAATATTATTCAGCCTTTAAAAAGGATATTCTTCATTTGCCACAATATGGAGGAAACTGGAGGACATTATTTTAAGTGAAATCAGCCAAACACAGAAAGAATAACATCATATAATCTCACTTACATAGAGAATCTAAAATAAAAAGTCAAATATACAGAGAGAGAGAGAGTAATATAATAGTTACCAGGGTCAAGGGTGGAGGGAGGAAGAAATGGAGAGACATAAGTCAAAGGACACAATGTAGCAGATATGTAGGGTGAACAAGTCTAGAGATATACAACATGAGGACTATGAGTAATAATTTTGTATTGCATTGTATTGTATTGTATTGTATTCGGGGCTTTTCCTAGAAGAGTAGATTTTGGCTGCTGTTGCCACAAAAAACAAAATCAGTCCTATGTGAGATAATGGATACGTTAATTTGCTTCACAATAGTAAGTATTTTACTAACAATACATGTTATATACCTTAAATATATATAATAAAATTTATTGAAAAAAGAACAGAAAACAATGGTATTTATGAAGGCCAAGGGAGGTGGGCATTTAGAAAGAAGACCGTCTGCCCAGATGTGTGCTACAGAAAGCCTGAGGAGAATGGGGGCTGAAAGACAGCCTTTGTGTTTGTTAAAGAGAACACTGGCAATTTTTGAGAGATGGATTTTAAAACAATAATGGAGGCAGAAATTTGCTTCTACATGAAATTATGGAATGAATTAAATCGTACCAAAGTAAAAGGAATAGAGTTTGGATCACTCATTAGAGAGTTTGATACAAAACTGAAAGAAATCAATTGGAGAGTGGTTAAACAGATGACAGTCCACTGCAAAGTGTGTTGGTTGGCTTTGATAGAAGCTGTAAGCTTTGCACATACTAGAAAGAAAGGGGAAGGGGATATGCAGAAAATGCACTGGGAATAATTGAGATTAGCACCACAGGCAGACAGCTGGTCAGTGGCTGAGCAAGTCAAGACAGGAAGGAGAAAGGCATTGAAGCCATGACTATGCCACATAGACAAAGTGGGCTCTGAGAGAACCCGGCAACAGTCTAGGTAAAGTTGGAAGAATCAGATAACTGGAGGCTTGGCGCAGTTGGAGTGAAGGTTTAATAGCTGTGAAAGTGAGAAATACACAGATTGTGGTTATAGAAATTTTAACTTCAAGATTATAGAGCTGAAGTAAATCTCAGAGATGATGGGCCATTTGGGATTCCAGGCCCAAAGAAATACCTGAACTTGAAGTCTATAATGAGGCAAGTGAATCAACAAGTGCTCTAGGGATACCCTAATGCATCCGAAGAGCAGACATAGCCTACAGTTACATCTGATACCATCTTTCTAAGGAGTGTGTAGTGAAGTACTTTTCTGATGCATGCTAGACTATGGAATTTTGAATCTGGGTATCTTTGTACATTAAATAAGGGATATGTGGGGTTCAGATAGTTTTCACTGAGATTCAGGAAGCAAGGTTCTTAATGCTTTTTCTTTATTGTCTCTAGCTTAACTACTTCTTCCAGAGATGAGATTTACAGATTTTCAAGATGAAGTAACACTCAGAAGCTGTCCAGAATTTATGAAGCCTAGTAGGAAGGCCTTTATCATAATTAACTTTACCAAGATATTTTTCCTTATTTTTTTCTAATTATAAAAATAAGGCCCTCTCAACAATTACATTTTGGTAGAAATGCAGAAATGTATTAAGAGAAAAACAAAAATCTTTCTTAACTCTATTACCCAGAATCAAACACACATTGTGTGTGTGTGTGTGTGTGTGTGTGTGTGTGTGTTTATGTATTTTAAAGAGATGGCAATTTTGAGGAATTGTGGCAGTTTGCCTGGTAGATATTATATTATAACCTCTTCTAAATACAAAGATGTGAAGAGAATTGGAAAGGAAAACAAGAATTCTGGCCCTTGACCTCTTGGTTTTTTGGTTTCTGGGTTTCATTTTAATTAAATATTTTGCATACATACTCAATGTTAATAATTGAAATTGAAAAGCATGGTATCATTCAATATTGCTTTTCATACCTAGGCGTTAAGACGTCAAGTGATATTTAATGGCTGAACTATTGGAAGATGGATTAACTTTTTAATACCCTTAGAAAACTATTTAAATTTATGGAATAAATAGCCTGTGACTGGAAGGAATTAATGGAGACCTTCAAAGGGTTCAACTTAATGCTAACTTTTTTGTTCATTAGAAGGAAGATGTTATTAAAACAAAAATGTATAGATGATCTCTCAAGGGAGTCAGGAAGCAGCTCCCCACCGACCCCCCCCCCCACCCCTCACACACACAAAGAACCTGGAATAAATGGGTAATAAGGCCAGAAACCCTTCATCAAGGACCTGGGCTAAAACATTAATCAATATTTTAAGCAATAGTTCTTTGTTTTTAGTTAATGATATAGAATGAGTAAATGTGCAATTAAGAAAATCCATAACTTCTCAACTCCTCCCATTTTAAGTTAATGTGTATGAATCTGTCACATAAAGCAAAAATGAATAAATAGTGTAGGTATCTGAATAATTCAGAAAGGGAACACAAGATAGAAAGTTTGCACATAATAGCTCTAAAATAGAGACAATAGAGAGAATTTACCATAATGGTTACCTAAATGGTTATTCAAGCCTATCTCATCAGAATTAATATTTAATATTTTATTTTTATTTTAAATGTATTTTTTCTTTTTACTGTTAATCTCTTATTATCACACATCAAAAATAACATTTCCTTTGGCTATTTTGATGAAGTCTTAAAACCTGAGTACCTGGGAAATTTTCTCTGAATAAAGCCTTTTAACTCAAATTGGAAGAAGTGGACTGACCTTCATTTTATTTCATGTTAACTGTGCTGGGTAGTAAAATTTATAGCTAAATAAATTGGCTTGTTCTTTCAGGCACTATCTCACCAACACTGGAATAAAGCTAACATGGATGTGTTGTTGGGGCTGCCTGACTTCAGCTGTTTATTTCATAGGTAATTAGTGGAGATCTTTCATATTCTGCTAAAAGGATCATTCCAAGAAGAAATAGAAAACACTGGACAAAGAAAATATGAGTTGATCTTGTCAGCATCAAGGATTTCTCTGCAGGAGATCTTGCTGTGGCTTTCATTATCACAACAACCAGTAGGTGTTGCTATAGAAACTATACTGTTAACAAGCTAATGGAACAAGGCAGAGACAGACAAATGATGAAGGTGGGGAAAAAAAGAGGAAAATGAAAGGCTATAAGGTTTGGTTCTTGTAAATGAGTCTCTTGCTTTAAAATCTTACCTTATCTCCTTTTGTTTTCCCATGAATATTGCATGGATAATGTATGATCAGTAATAAGAACAATATAATAAATTCATACAGCCCTCTCCAGGCAAGGTCTCAGAGAGCTTTATAATTGAAAATGAAATTAAAAGCAACAATAAACCAATTCCTTTACAAATTAGGGCTTTACAGTCCAAAGTGATCCAGATAAGTAATCAGGTGTCCCCAGCCCTCAAGTATAGAAATACTGCACATTCATTATCTATGTATGTCAAACGCATTTGAGAAATCTAGTCAATGTAGTCAAAAATGAAATATAGCATCTCAATCCAATTAATAATTAGATATCAGAGAAAAAAATAATTTAAAAAATTTTAAAGTAATATTTAGATTAAGATGTTACAAAAATTGTCATGAAACCTCAGCCTGAGCTGGTGGAAATGTGTATAAATTTGACCTTTTTTGTTTAATATTGAGAGAATTATAGGCAAAATGTATATGAAGTACATTTGTAAGGGAATTATAGACAAAATATATCATAAGTACATTTGTAAATCAAGTCCTCTGGGGTTGTTAGGTAAAAATATTTCACATTTCTATTTTATAATTGCCTAAAATACTCTGTACAAAATTTGCCACTTTCCAAAGAGTTTCTGTGCATATAGACAGGAAAAACCACAGCCATTTTTTTTTAACACTGTTCCTCAAAAGGAAAAAGAAAGAAATTATACTGCCACTCATTCTTCACTGGCACAAGTTCTTCAACAGCCTGTGATTATAAATAAGGTTGTATTAATGCCGTGTTCAAATTACAATGTCTCTTCACTTGTTTGATTTCTGTGCCCTTATGATATTTCTAGACCCCAAAGAGACAATCATGTGTGCTAACCAAAGGTCCCTTCCACCACAGCCAGAGGGCTGCCTCTGCTCTTTTATTTTCTATTTTTCTGGGTTCCCTGCTCTCCTGTACATAAGCTACAGCAGATCCTCATATTGCCCCTGTTAATGGATTTAATGATCTCACAGTCCATGAAGAGGTATGAAGAATGGCCTGTACTCCAACTCTAAGCCTGCTTTCATTTATTAGACATTTATTCAAATACATAAATTATAATTTATTTAAATAATTATTTAGCAGTCACGCCCCCAAGGAGCCCTGCTTGTGGAGCTGCACAAAGTGCTCCATGAAACAACACCTTCTGCTTCTATATGTAAGCTCAACTAGACAATATTTTCCAAGTTATTCATTTCCACAAGTACTAACAACATTATTCAGGCACAAACAGGCTCAGTTTTGCTTAGATAATATAATTGGACCCAAACGCAGTATTTGTAAAGATGTGACTCTATTTACCACGTAGACAATATATTTTTATCTGGAACTGCTTGGAGCCACTAATCTCAAGGATCTTGTTTTATTGTAGTCACTACTTAAGTTTGTGAAACTAAATGGCTCATTCAAAAGGTCTTCCCAGGCAAAGATACGATCTGCCCTAAACTGTATTCCAGCCTCCATTCCATTTCTGAGAAGAGAGAAAGCTGAAGATTTTACATATTTTGTTTTACTTCTACTTTTGTCATTAAGTTTGCAATCTTAGGGCTAAATTTCAATCTGGACTCAAACTCAAGAATATTCCCTTCTGCATGATGTTTCTTCAAGATGAAGAATCAAAGCACTTTATGACCTTGATGATGGAGAGAGCACTTGTGAAGAGCTCCAAGAAAAGGGGAAGGCCAGGAACAGAGTCAGAAAGTTTCTAAGAATGAACATTTTTTTTTCTGAGTGCCTCAACTTTGACAACAGAGGCCTAATATGAATATTTATTCCAAGAATGTTGGGTTTTCTGGGCAGTCAGTCAGCAGTTCTATTTGCATGAGGGAAGGAACAGAATAGGTGTGTTTTCATGCAGGTTTATAAAAATGTGCACACAAGCATTAAATTGATTTTAATTACAAATAACCCATTAAACCAGCTATTTCAATAGGGAAATACATAAGTAAATTATGATATAGTCATACAATGGAATACTGTAGGAGAATTAAAATGATAGAACTTATCTATAGATAGATGAGAATATCTCAAAAATATAATATTGAATGAACAAAGCAAGTTTCAAAAAGATACTATATATATTTAAATATGTCAAAAGATACCATATATTATTTATGTATACTATATGTTATTTATGTTATACCTTTATATGCAGTAAAGGTGTAAACACAGGAAAGAGAAATACCAACTTCAGTATGAAGCTTACTTCTTGGAAGCAGGAGGAGACATGAAACAAGATGAAAGTGGATTGCAACTTTTCCTATAACATTAGTACTACAACAGTAGTTTTCCTCCCAACCTGGGCAACATAATGAGATCCCATCTCTAAAAAATATTTAAAAATTAAGACTGAGGCTGGAGAATTGTTTGAACCCGGAGGCGGAGGTTGCAGAGAGCTGAGATCGCATCATTGCACTCCAGCCTGGGGGACAGAACAAGACTTTGTCTCAAAAAAAAAAATTAAAGATTAGCGGGGTGTGGTGGCATGAGCCTAGAGTCCTAGCAACTTGGGAGGCTGAGGTGGGAAGATCGCTTGAGCCCAGGAATTTCAGGCTGTGTTGAGCTATGAGTCACCACTGCATTCCAGTCTGGGTGACAGTGAGACTCTGTCTCAAATAAAATAAAATAAAATAAGTTTCTTCAACTACCTTATCTGAAGAAAATATGGCAATGCATTGATTCAGATTAAATTTTGAAACTATGCATGGGTGTCTATTACATCATTATTTATATAGTTTAATTATTTTAATTATTTCATTATTTAAAGTCTTAAGTTCCTTAAAAAAAAGTATCAAGCTTATGAAAAGGACACAGTTTCTGGCTCTGCTTACATCGTTTTATAAAATTATCTTTTCTTCTCCCATACACTGTCCTTACCAGAGTGTTTTTGAATAGTTCTGTGAATTGCAAGAGGAAATAGAAGCAGAATCTAACCTGCACTCTTACATCAAATGATGGGCACTGAGAGGATTCTATTTGCTGGAGCAAGAGGCTCTATAGCTTTCAACAAAATTCCAGACACCAAGCAGCTGAACTTTTTCAACCCAGAGGGACCCCTTTTTCAATCTACCCAAAGGCTTTGTATAGGCTAACGATGGTCCTGATCTTCCCATACCAGATTCTTGCTCTCCTCTTTGTAGAAATCGTTGAGATACAACTTCATCTTTCTCCCTTTAGACCCTTTGCTGTCTTACTCACTTCCCCACTTTCTTCTGATGGTTCACTGGAAAATCCAACAGCCAGAGACTAGCTCATCTTTGGAGGAAAAAAAGAGATAGAAATTGACTGAGCAAGGGACAAGGGAAAGGAAGATGAATCCTCAGATGTAAGGCACTATATGCTATCTAGCTAAAAGAAGGAACCAAACCCTGCAGCCTATTTTTTTTTAATGTGATGAAAACACATAACATAAAATTTCTAATTTTAACCACTTTTAAGTGTACAGTATAGTAGTGTTAACTGTATCCACATTGTTATGCAACCGATCTTTAGAACTTTTTCATCTTGCAAAACTGATTCTATACCCATTGAACAATTAACTACTTCCCTTTCCCCTTTCCTCCAGCTTTTGGCAACCATCAGTCTACTTTCTGTTTCAGAGTTTGAAAAATAATTGGCATCATGCAGTATTTGCCCTTCTGTGATTGGCTTACATCTCACTTAGCAAATTGTTCTCAAGATTCAACCATGTTGCAGCACATAACAAATTTTTTTTCATTAGCACTGAATAATATTCCATTGTGTATTTGTGTGTGTGTGTGTGCGTGTTCGTATATGTACACCGTATTTTCTTTATTCATTCATCTGTTGATGGACATTTAGCTATCTTCTACTTCTTGTCTATTGTAAATAATGCTGCAATGAACATGGATGTACAAATATCTTTTTGAGAGACTGTTTTCAAATCTTGTGGCTATGTACCCAGCAGTGGGATTGCTGGATCATATGTTAATTCTATTTTTAATTTTTTTGAGAACTGCCATACTATTTTCCAGGGTATTGGCACCATTTAACATTCTCACCTGAAGCCTTTTTTTTTATCCAGCTAAGTGACTTTATATAGTTCCTATTTTTCCATTTCTTTATTAAATTGTATTCTATTGTTTAATATCATAATATGTATGTACTTCATTTAATTATCAATTTTTAATTTTATTATTTTATTTATTTGGTTTATTTTTATTTATTATTTTAGAGATGGTATCTCTCCAAGTTGCCCAGGCTGGCCTCTAAATCCTGAACACTAAGAAAGCCTCTGCCTTCAGCCTCCTGAGTGGGTGGAATTACAGGTGCACCCCAACTGCCCAGCTTCAATGACCCATTTTGACAATCAAGATATTTGGCTACCAAGTGTTGCTCCAAAGTACATATAGAATTTTTCATTGTTCAAACTCACAAGTTTAACAGAATTCCCCTCTTCAAATATAACAGGTTTCTAGCAATGCAGTCTCTAACACATAGAGTTCTGGAAAACTTAATTTTCTAAAGAATGAGCCAAACGGCCAGTTGTGCAAAAGAAAGGCAGACAGAAGCTGGACAGCTACAAAAGCAGAAGCCACAAAACCGAGGGAGCAGCCAATGATTGTGTCTTAGATGACTATGTTTTCATTTATTTCTTTATTCTTATTTTTATTTTTTCTAGTTTGTTTTTGTCATTTTTCTTGCATACTCATGTACAAAATCATTGACAGCATAATTGAATGCAAACAAAAAGAGTAAATATTGGTTGAATAGATAAATGAAGCCTGTATTTTAAGGCTTATATTATAGAGTATATGGTTGTAAAAGGAGTGAAATTCACCTCCCAGGGCTGCAGTGACTGAAAAGAACACCGGCACCCACAATCCCATCCTAGTAGAGTGAAAGGAAGAGGGGCCACAGGAAAACTTTAAGAGGCTCTGAACACAGACATGACTGGCAATCTGGGAAAAGAAAGGAAATAACCTCCTTAGCCTGACAAAATCAGGCTTTCATCATCCCTGGGCCAGAATATAGTAGTTACCTTAACACCCCTATTCTGAGTAACAAACCTTCCATGGCTCTCACCCCAGAAGCCAGCTTTACTATCAGTCTTTACTGTGAGTAGATTTGGGACCATATTCACACTACAGTCACACACTTAGGCAGCACAATTGCACAGATGCCGGGGGAAATTATTCCCAGCCATCTTGTTCTTGAAGCCTTACAAATCTATTCAAAGAGAATTTGACCAATGGTAGAAACATAGTAACATATATTTTTCTTCAAATATTCTTATGTCTAAATGACAGAAATAATCTTAAGGCAAAATTCTATTCAGGAAAAATATATATGTTACAGGACTCTACTGTAGCTGCCAGGCTTATGCACTTGAAATTCCATGGACAAAAAGGAAAAACCTTTCTTCTCTCAGCTGTAGTTTGAAAAAACTCTCAAGAAAGATCCTTGGCTAGCCCAAATGAACCAATGAACTCTGACTAGCCTGGATGGACAGTTGGCAGGAGTTAAGATATTAGCATTGGGTAGGCATTTGGCATGTTGAATATATGGATAATGGAAAGCTGGGTTAGAAATATAATTTGGGTTTAGTGAGATACAGTTACATAGGTCATTGTTTCTTCTGCTTATAGTGTTGCAAGAAAGGTTTCATAGACCAATAAGCACTAGAATTAGGATTTAAATAAATGATTTGTCCAATCTGGGTGCCAATTTAAACACGATGCTTTATCACTTTTGGTACACTTAATTTTCCAATAAGGAGTCTTTCCATTCTTTAACTTAAAGACATCATAACTTGAAGGCATCCTTGGCCACATACCAGTGTTAGACCATTGTCCCTCCTGGCCCCAACACATCTTTCCAGTCTCATCTCGTGCTTGCTATACTTGTGAAAAACACTTTCCCAAAACTGAAGGCCTTACCTTTACTGTTCCCTACCTTTCTCCATGATCTACTCTCAGTCTGAAACAGTTTTCTGATTATTAATTTATGGATAGTTGCACAAAATCTGTTATCAACAAATATAATACAACACTAATATCAACAAAGATAATTCAACAAAGATAACACAAAGGCCACTGTAATAAAGACATTAACGACAAACAGGTTAATGAATGTCATAATCAATGAATATTTAAGATTAGTTAATGCATAAGAAAAGTGATATTCCCTAAAATCTTAAAGTTTATATATCAAAAACACTTGAGAGAATTTTCCAAAATTTGACCATCATAAAAATTTACATGTTACCAATTACATGTTGTTTAGAAGCTGAAAGGAATCTTTTAACTATAAATAATTTGAAAACATATGTTTTTATAAAATATGATAGAGGAAAGATTGGATATCTTTTTATTCTCTTTATAAAAAATATTTTTAAATTGTCACATATGGGGGATCAAAGAATATAGAGTCGAAAAATTGAGGGAAAAGCATTAAAGAGGTGAATCTGGTCATTAATACAAATTATTATGTTATTCTTCTAGATTTGTGACAGTTACAATTTTTTTGGTTGTGATTTCCCTTTCTAAATCAATACTCATTTTCATGTGTAAATATCTAATTTGATATTTATAACTTTCTTTCTACTTTCAAAGCATCCTTCAAAGTTATATAAGCTTCAAACCCTGCAAAATCTGGATCTATTCCCAGGTGTCAGGTAAGACCTCAATTATAAGGTGACATTTTAACAGAGACCTGAATAAAGAATAAAGCCATGCAAAATCCTGGGAAGAGTGTTTTCCAGGCAAAGGGAACACAAAGGGAAAGGATTCTAGGAAAGAACATGCTAGGCAGTCATTACATTTTCTGGTTTGTCCATATGAGAATAGAAGTTTTTTTTAAAGTTTAAACTACGTTAAAGACATCCCTATTTAAGCAATACATTTATTGCCCCATGGGTTTGGCACTGTACCTGTCAGATGCACCTTGCAAACCACAGCTGTGGAAGACAGCACTATCTGCCTATTCAATGTATATTTCCCTTCTGCCTTACTAACAGAACTCTGATATTATCTGGAGTTTCACTATAAATTTACTTTCCCCAGCTTTCCTTGCAGCAGATCATGTGTCAAAGTTCTTATCAATGAGCTCTAAGTGGATGTCCCCAGGCAGAGCTTCTGGGAAAGCCCTTTAAATGGGCTAACTCAGAAAACTTTTTTCTTGGCTTTTACTTTCTCTATGTACTTGCCTGAATTTCACCTATGGGTCTGGAACACTGGCAGCCATTCTGAGCATATGCAAGGATGGCCATACTCTCTACCCTAGGAATTACAGAACAGAAAGCTAAGAGTCTTGGATCATTGGTGACACGATGGAGCTGCCATGCTAACCCTGAGCTGCCAACCTCAAGAGTTCTTGACATGATAGAAAAATTCTGATATGTTTAAACTACTGTTTGTTTAGTTCCCTGAAGAAGACGGATGCAATTCCTTATCAAAATTTTAGGTAACGACAACAAGAAAACCATATGCATTTATTCATTTGTTTATAAAAACACATCTAATGCAGTACAGAACTTGCAATTCCAAGACATATATTACTGCAAATGATACACTTTTTATTTCATATCTACTTGTTTAGAATAGTTCATATAGAATCCCCAAAAGACTTTATTTTGAACATTTTAGTTGATTATTTGTTAATGTGAATGGTAAAGAAAAATTTTGTCATTAAAACTTGCTTAATTTTAGAAGCCAATATTCAAGAGATATAAACATGAAAAATCTTTTACAAAGAATATAAAAGTATTTATCACATATATGGCCTTAGACAGTGACGCTGTCCAAAAAGAAATTACTTGCACTTAATTCATTTAGTTGCTAATAAACAGTTCTTGTTGTTTGTAATTTCATTATTAACATTTTAAAAGTTTAACTGCATAAAAAGTCCTTTTAATCCATATGCAGAGCTCACATTAAATGCATTTCTATTCAGCAACCTTAAAGGGAGAACATGGAGAAAAGAAACGCTGTGAATAACAGCAGGTTTTACACACACAAAAGAAGAGAGCAAGACCGACCGTGACCAAAATCAGATTGTTTAACTGATTAGTGATGTAACAGTGAAGAGAATCAGTGATAGTGAGTAGCATAACTGACTCCTTTGAGAGCACTGTGGACCAGAACATCTGCACTGCAGAATTGTGCCCCCCCCCACCACCCCCGGTCTGTTTTTAAAGGTAACTAAATACTGTTCATTGTCAGAGCTAAGGAGCTGACCAATGACATGCCAGGTGGCTGCCTTAAGAGTCCCTCTCTCACGGCTGAGGAGTGCCTTCTACAGGAGCATTTCACAGGCTGTTGCGTCTCTCACATATGCATGGTGTTCTGAAATGGTTAAGGAAAATGAGAAGCACTGTGAAAGTACATTTTTGGCTCAGCAAAACCATTCATTGATTTGTGGGCTGCAAGTCCTCCAGGGGGTGTTAGGAATCCATATGATAGCTAGATTTTTACATTTTGGATCTCTTCTTTAGCTGATGGATGTGTAAAATTTCATGTTAGCCTGGCTACCCCCTATTGGCTACACATCTGAGGAGGTTCAAGTGTATGAGTTATTTCTTCCAAAGTCAATTGTAATTTACACTCACTAAATTGCCTCCAGATCCACCTTTTAAAGATAGAAGACTCAAAATTGCATTTATTTTGGCCCACACTGCCCATTTGTGTTGAAACCACAGCCCTACTTTGGAGAGCTGCCATCACTAATGGAAAGACATTTTGTGGCTGAAGATCTACATTTTCCACAGGAGAGCAGAATGCTGGCAAGTCAAATGGCCAACGTACAAACAGTTTTCTGCTCAGTGAAAACTCTAACAATGTGCAAGCAGGCTGGAGGGAGGTGAAGTGGAAGCATGGGGTAACTGTCCTTCAGTCCATCTAGTGCCAGAAAATAAAAAACACCAGTTTTAGGCTATGAAAAATTTGCCCTTGTCCTGAAAATAGTCTGAAATGAAGGAATATTTTAATTCTTTCATTTTGCCCTTTCCCATGATTTAGTGTATGCTTCTCTGTGCAAAGCACTCTTGAAATTCATTGCCCAGTTTAGTTCATCTTGCTGACTGACTTTTTTTTTAAATTAGCATCATTAATAGTTCTGCATTTTTTTTTCCAAGCAGCACATCTTTCTTCCCTCAAAAACCCAAATGTCTGACTACCACTGTAAGGAATATTTATAATTCTCAGTTCTTCTCACTAATTGCTTCAGTGCAGTTTTAGTGGAACCTTAAGTAGAAGATTAGAGAGGCTGTTAGAAAGGTTTGTTTGTTTCAAGACCATTTCAAGGCTGAAAAAATAACTTATGAAAACAGACATGAATTAATAAGCTATCAGTCTAAAACAACCTCATGAAACTCAGATGTGAGCCACAGTATGTACTTGAGGAGACTAATTCATTCCATGACGTTGACCTCCAGGCTCACTTACCACTAAAATGTGATGAGTCTGTGAAAGGATTGTTTTTCAAAAGTTCAGATTTTGTCAATGGGTTTTTAAGTAGGCTTTCTCAATTTAAAGCCAGCTCTTGCTGACTGAGCTCCAAATGCACATTTGGGAGGACAAGCAGAGTAAATGAGATAAACAATGAGCTTCATCAAACCAAACACCTGATGACTCACTCCACCAGCCTTTTCTTTCCTCTCCTGACAGGGCCTCTATTACGAGTCCTCTTTAAACCAATTAGGTGCCATCAATTTTCCACTCCAGTCTCCCCATAACATCCTTCTCCTCCCCAACCAATGTTAAAAATCACAACTAAAATACTCCCTGTGTGTTCATCCATCAGAGCCCAGTATAAAAATTCATGTGGCCCATTTACAGCATCAACTGAGTATAGCTGTCTTTCAACTTAGCATCTGCTTTCTAAATGCACTTGTAATATTGCAATTTAGACAGCTCCACTTCTGACTGATATCACTGGCAATGCAAGTTGATACTATGGTTCTGTGAGACTTACTTCTTTGAGGGACCCAAGTTTAAATTTTTGGCAATGCTTCAAGGTAAAAATTTTGTTTCCAACATGAAGGGGACAGGGTCTACCACTCAACCTTGCTGACATTTGCTCCTGGGAGGTCCAATAGTCTTAAACAAAAAGAAGTAGAAACATCTGGAATCTCATGGTCAGCATGTTTGTTATGTTCAACAGCAGGGGAGCCTAGAGTCCACATTCAACCCACTGTTAAGGAACCAGCAGTCAGTATAGGGTGGGGGAGGAGAGACATTCCATGTTATATCTAAAACACTGTATAAAAAAAATTATAGCCAAAGCCATCATGTTATTTCAATCAAATTCAGAAATCAAAACTCCATTTTCAGTTTGGAAATATAATACAAATTATTTTCTTCTAATATTTCACTGTTAAGTTTAATTTTAATTGGTATGCAATGTCCCTAAGATATCATTCACTTAACATACCTATACCCAGGCACACGTTCATCCTATGTCAAATGAGGTCCCATTTTGAAGGGAAACCTAAAATACATTACAGATATATTTATTACTATTATCATTAAGAAAAATGATGGTATTACAAATTGAAATTTTAATTCTTATTCTTCACTAACATATCACCAATCTTACCAGACCAAAATTATTGTATAGCTGTGCTAAGCAGTTCATTGAAACAGCTCAAATGACTGGAAAAGCTGTCACATAATCCACTGCTTTTCTTTTCTAAAACTATAAATTTTGACATGTCCAAGCGAGTAAGCCAAAATGGGATAATTTTTTGAGAATGAAGTGGAATGAAATTCTGGAGGTTTTACTTTTCAGCCAAATGAATTGGAAATTATCACATTACCCAAAGGTGTCTGTAGTCAATTAATTATTCAAAGTCTATCTCACTTGACATGCAAAGATGAAGTTTAAATTCTTCTGAATCTTAATAACAACACTACTTGTACCAAATGGGTCGAGCCTGAAAGGAAGAGGAAAATGGCTATAGTGCAGAAGAATGTAAAGTATGAGATCTCGAAAAGCCAAGATAAACATGAAAATCAGTACAGTCATAGCAAACTGGAGAGAGTGCATTTAGGTTGGGAAAGGGCAATGTAAGAAGAAAATAAAAATATTCAAAAAGTTTTTGTTATGGTCTTGCTCCACTTGATATCAAAATACACTATAAACTTGCAGTAATTAGAATAGTGTGGTGCTGGTGCAGAAAAGACAAATATATCAATGGAGAGTCCAGAAAAACACCCATGAATATTAATTCATGGATTAATACAAAGGTGGCATTTTAAAATATAGGAATGAGGTTGATTTATGTAAACTATTTGAGGTAAAACTAAGATTACTTATTAAGAATAAATCAATTTAGATCCATACCTCAAAAGATATGCAAAATAGATTCTAGTTAAATTGCCAAACAAAAGTAAATCTGAGAATATTCTAAAAGATAAAACAAAAGTTTTTAATTCTGTTTGGGGTAAGAAAGATCCAAATACTAGAAATCATAAGAAAACAAACTGACAGATTTAATAATGTAAATATCTTAAGCTGCTTTATAGTGAAAGATACTGTAAAGAAGTTAAAGATAAATGACTGAAAAAAATTTGTAATGCATTTAATCAGTAAAGGGATACTATCTAACATGTAAAGGCTCAAGGAAAAGAAAATAACCCATTAGAAAAAATTGAAACAACTTAACTTATAGAATAAACACCCATAACTACTAATTACACATAAAATCACTTAATTTTACTACCAATCAGAGAGTGCTAAGTAGTGAAAATCTATTTCCCTATAACATTGGCAAAGAGCAAAACATTTAGTGCTTGCAAGGGGATGGAGGCAAGGTTGGACAATGTTATGTGAAAATAGGTTCAACCTTTTTGGAGGCATGCTGCCAGACTATTTTAAAATCTTGAATATATATGTCTTTGAAGAATTCTAATATATCTATGGAAATACCCACATGAATGGTCACATTCCTACATACATGCTATTCATTGTATCATTGTTTGTAAGAGAAAAATATTTGAAGTGGCATAAATGTCCATCAACAAACTAGAGCAACCAGAATAAAAATATGCATTTATTAAAAAGAAAAACTATTGTACTGACTTTGAACTATGAATAAGCTACATTACATGCATTTGTGTAATCACAGAAATATCAGGAAGAAGATAAATCACACAATTTCCAGTGGTTGTCTCCAGGGATATGAGTGAGAGCAGTAGGCAGATGTTTTTTCGTTTTACACACTTCTGTTTTGTTTGATTTTGTTACTATTAGCATATGTTACTTTTATCATAAGACATACCAATCAAAGACTGGGTGTGGTGGCTGACACTTTTAAACCCAGTGATTTGGGAGGGCTAGGCAGGAAGATCACTTGATGGCCAGTTGTTGGAGATCAGTCTGGGCAACATAGGAAGACCCCCTCATCTCTACAAAATAAAAATAAATTAACCAGGCACAGTTGCATGTGCCTGTAGTCCTAGCTACTAGGGAAGCTGAGGTGGGATAATAGCTTAAGCCCAGGAGTTTGAGGTTACAGTGAGCTATGATTGTACTACTTCACTCCATGCTGGGCTATTTCTGAGCAAGACCCTATCTCTCAGAAAAAAATAAAAAAAATAAAAAATAAACAAATAAAAGAAAGAAAGAAAATAGAAATACCAATCAAGATTTTTTTTCCAAAATTTTTTTAATATTAGGCATTGCTTTAGTCAGATATAAATACACATTCTCATAGAAACTTAATGAATTTTTACTGAAGGGCTTACGTTGTATCAGAGAATAAAATGGACATAAATCCTTGCCCTCATGAATTTACAATCTAGTGCAAAAGCAAGAAGAAAAAAATAAACATAAGAAAAGTGAGTTATAAATATGCAAGAAACTAGTAAGTGTTATTTAAAAAAAAAAGGGCCCAATGGCGCATGTCTTCAATCCCAGCACTTTGGGAGGCCAAGTTGGGATATTTGATTTTGGCCAGGAGTTCTAGACTAGCCCAGACAAAAAAAAAAAAAAAAAAAAAAACAAGACCTTGTCTCTACAAAAGTTTACCCGAGCCCCAGGAGTTTGAGGCTGCCATGAGTTTGATCTCTTTTTTAAAGAGAAGAGTGACACCCCTTCTCTCAAAAATAAAATGAAATAAAAAAGAGCGATCCAGAATGCAGGATATGGTGGATGGAGGTTAGGAAGTGTAGTTGAAATTTTAAATAGTGTGGTCAGGATAGGCTCATTCAGAAGGAAATATCTGAACACAGACTTGAAGAAGGTGAACTAATTAGCCTGCGGATATCTGGGGGAAGACAATACCAGGTAGAAGACAAAGGCCCACAGGTGAAGTGTTCCTGGCGTCCTCAGGAGGAACTAGAGGGAGGCAAAAACGAGAGGGCAAGAAGGAGACGAGGAGCAAATGGGGTCAGTACATAAGGCAGGTGGGGCCCAGATCAAGCAGAAACATAGGGATCATTGTATGGACTTTGTAAGGACACCTACAATATTTATAGAGTATATCTCAACACACATTTCTACCTGATCTTGGATCTAGCTCTTGTAACCATGATTCACCACCAACATTAACCCTGTCCATTCTCTCAGAGGTGTGGTATTGGAAGGGTCCATGTAATTTTAAACTTTCTTTTCCTGCAAAAATAACGTCCTTATTTGGGGGGGAAGTTTTATGAGCATTTATCTCTACTTTTAACTGTCTTCTCTGAGAAGCCAAGTATTGGAACTTGGGCTATTTTCAAGAAGGCTCTTAGCTATGTTACACTTGACCCACTGCAAAGACAAAGTCTGCCACCAGCCACAGTGTCTTCCCAGAACAGAGATATGAGGTTAGCACCCACGGGCCTACCAGTTACCCTGACACGCAAGCTTGTCTGACTTCCATATAATGAATTTGAAGTGAGTTTTTAAGATGACTGATGCACGAGGCCTAGGTCCTTGCTGGGTGAAGGTACCAAAGAGATAGAAACAGAGGCACTCACTCCTCCACAGTTACCAGATTGTGAATGTCAGTTCTTAAGGAAAAGGGAAGCTTTTAAAGACTCAGTGAAATTTATTCTGGTCAAATCTGTGGAAGTTAGTTTTCTTTTTCCATAAAAATATTTTTAAAAATCATGATTCTGGGATTCTGAAGCCATCCTCACCATTTTTTAGGCTCTGGGGTGGGCTGGGGGATGTGTATAAACATGTGTATTTATTTGCCTGTCTTGTAATTCAGTTTGTTTCTTGTACTGTTACATACATATATGAAAGCAAAACAGTAAACAGAAAACTTGGTGCTCATCCCAGCTCTTGCCTGCAATTTCTGATATCTTAAGTAACTCTGAATCTCTGAAATTTAATTTCTCAGCAGTAATAACAGGCCAGTATCCTACCTATACTGAAATCTTGGTGTAAAAATAAATGAAGAATCCTGGGAAAGCAAAAACTACAATACAAACCTATAGTACTCTAATAATCAAATTTTTACCATAACACACCATAAATATTCCCTGGTTAAATGGGCTATCAAGGACATGCAGGAGCAGCCAGTAGCCAATCTACCTTATTTTTCTAATTAAAAATGTTTTAAATGTTATTTTTATTTAATTTTTATATTTTGCTTTTAAGTTAGATTTGTCGTAAGATCTTAAACAAAAATACAGTGATATACTGCATAATAACATTTTAGTTAACGATAGACTGCGTATACCATAGTAGTCCTCTAAGATTATAATGGAGCTAAAAAAATTCTTATCTCTTCATGATCTCATAGTCATTATAACACTGTAGCACACTTATTGTGAGTGTAACTCATTAGAGGATGCTGGTGTAAACAAATCTACTGCCCTAACAGTCATATAAAAGTCTAGCACATACAATTACGTATAGTACATAATACTTGATCAGAATAATAAACAACTATGCTACTAATTTATGTATTTACTATACTATACACTTGTCATTATTTTAAAGTGTACTCCTTCTACTTGAAAAAAAAAAGAATGAACTATAAAACAGCCTCAGGTTGGTCCTTCAGGAGATATTTCAGAAGAAGACTTCTTTATCATAGGAGACAACAGCTGCATGTGTATTAGTATCCCTGAAGACCTTCCAGAGGGACAAGATGTGGAGGTAGAAGACAGTAATGATCTTGACTCTGTGTAGGCCTAGGCTAATATATGTGCTTTATTAAAAATAGAAAAAAGCTTATAAAATATAAGCTTTTTAGAGGATATAAGGAAGAAATATTTTTGTACAGCTGTACAATGTGTTTGAGTTTTAAGCAAGTATAGGAGTCAAAAGTTTTTAAAAATTTGAAATGTTTATAAAGAAAAAAATGTTACAATAGGCTTGGGTTAATTATTTGTTATAAAGTTAGTATAGCCTGATTGTACAGTGCTTATAAAGTCTACAGTAGTGTATAGTAATGTCCTAGGCCTTCATGTTCTCTCACCACTCACTCACTGGCTCACTCAGAGCAATTTCCAGTCCTGCAAGCTCCATTCATGGTAAGTGCTCTCTACAGGTATACCATTTTTTATCTTTTATATCATATCTTTACCGTACCTTTTATATGTTTAGATACACAAATACTTACCACTGTGTTACAATTTTCTACAATACTCAGTACAGTCACATGCTGTGCAGGTTTGTAGCCTAGGAGCAATAGTCTATACCCTATAGCCTAAGTGTGTAGTAGGCTATATCATCTAGGTGTATGTAGGTATGCTATAAGGTTCGTATGACAAAACACCTAAAGAGGCATTTCTCAATACCTCCATTGTTAAGCAATGCTTGACTGTACATTGTACATAATTGTGTAACTACCTGAAGATTTTAAAAATTAACTTAAGTGCATGCAATAGAACTTCAAAAAATATGATAAAATTAGAGGCACTTTCTATTGTAAAATGAAAGATTCTGTTCACATGGGAGTAACTAACTCCTCTCAGTTTGCCCAGGACTTGCCTGCTTTTGTAACTGAAAATCCTGTGTTCCAGGAAGCCATTAGTCAAGGAAAACCAGAATGGTTTGTTAAGACAGACATTATCAAGAAATTTCAAAGAGATATATAACTGAGTTAATAGCATTTTGGAGAGGAATAATAGTAATTTTTCTCAAAAGTTTAGAAAGAATCCAGTTTATTGGAAAACTTCCATGAATGACATAGATAATAGAACAAAAACCATTTTGGAATATTGCTTTGTGTCATAAGCAAGAACATTTTTGAACACTGATAGGAACATGTCAAAAATGTACAGAAGCCAGGTTGAAGGGAGCTTACTGTCCTAATTTGGGGCAATTTCAACACCATGCATAATAACGATATTAAGGGATTCTAACATATTTCATTTTTTAAAATCCATAGCTTATAGTGGTAATAACAATAAAAAATTAAGGAGGTGGGGAAGTATGTGAGAATAAGCGGAAGAATGCCAACTAGTAAATTAGAAGAAATTATTTTAAATCACCAATATATAACTACCACTGGTTCAAGCAGGGATAACTACTGAGTGCTAAAACAATTGGGTGCAAGTTTGCTGGGAAAGTCACACAAAAAATCACCCCACATCTTACTTATTATAGAGAGAAAGATACATTTACAAGGTGGACAGGCACACCTTAGCCAAGTGATCATCCGTAGCACCACTAACAATGGCACAAAATGCCTCCTAAGCACATATTATCTAGGTGAGGTCCTTGCCAAGAATGTTTAACTTGAATCTAATAATGAGGAAATAGACAAATCTAGACTGTGAAAATTCTACTGGATAACTGTCATGAGCTCTTCAAAAATGTCAATGTCCTGAAAGACATTAAAAAGAAAAGACTGTGGTAGATACTCTCTAAGGATGGTTGCCAGTAACCCCTCCTCTCACCTCCCCATACATGCACTCTGTTCTTATCAAGAGATAAGTCTATGGCCCTCCTTGAACCTGCACTGGCTTTTTGATCTGCTATGACCAAGAGAAGGCAATGGCCCTTGTTTTAAGATGAGCCCTTAAGACAGTGGTCCCCAGCCTTTTTTGCACAAGGGACCGGTTTCATGGGAGAGAATTTTTCCACGGGGCTAGGGCATGGTTTCGGGATGAAACTGTTCCACCTCAGATCATCAGGCATTAAATTCTCATAAGGAGCATAATACCTGGATCATGCACATGCAGTTCACAATAGGGTCCATGCTCCTGTGAGAATCTAGTGCTGCCACTGGTCTGACAGGAGGTGAAGCTCAGGTAGTCAAGCTTGCTCACCTGCCACTCACCTCCTGCTGTATAGCCCATTTCCTAACAGGCTAAGAAGTGGTGCAAGTCCACAGCCAAGCAGTTGGGGACTTCTGCCTTAAGAGACCTGCCACCTTCTGCTTTCACTCTCTTAGAACCCTAGAAAGTGTTGGAATCCAGGAGAGTGCTGTGAGACATTCAGGCTATTTTGCTGGAGAAGGAGGCAATGTGTAGAGTACATGGAGAATGAGACACCACATGGAGAGAGAAGCCAGGAAAAAGAACTGACGCACCCAGCTGACAGTCAGCAACAAAATCCCAGACATCTAATGGGGGAATTCTTGGACTTTCCAGCTCAGCCCGACCCAGCTGCCAGCTGCATGTAGTTAAATGAATGACCCCAGCTGATACTACCTCAAGAAGAACTACCCCTCAGCCCACAGAAATGTGAGAAATAAGTAAGTAAATAAATACATAAATAGCTGTAGTTCCAAGCCATCAAGTTTGGAGCTTACTTGTTACACATTAATAGCCAATAATCACAGAAACTGAACACAGACATAATTATAAAAAGCTTACTTGGGACAACTGGAGAACTTTGAAAAGGACTTGCTATTAGATAATGTTGTTCTATCAATGTTTAATTATTTAGATGTAATAATGATATTTTGATTATGTAAGACAATATGCTTGTTCCTAGGAAATGTGTGCTAAGTACTTGAATGTGCACGCACACACACACACACTTTATATATTGTATACAGAAATGTGGCAAAACGACAATATACAGTGAATCCTGTATAACACTTGACTTGTATATTCTTTCAACTTTTCTGTAGGTTTCAGCTTCTTCAAAATAAAAAATTGGAGAGGGAAATAAATGATTTAGAGATTTATAATACATTTTGTACTTTCAAATAGATGTTTTTATTTTAAAATTTAAACATGTTAATTATCTAAATGAATCTTGAAGATAGAATTTTAAATGACTTAGATATGCAAAAATAATTGTTTGGAACAAATGGAGTACAGCTCAGCAGGATGCAGTCAAGATGAGGGGCAAGACTGGAGGTCAGGGGCACTGGGCCATAAATTAGCTGTAGGACTTTGGGCAAGTTACTCCCCTTCTCTGGGTATCAGTTTTCTTCTCTGTGAAATAAAGGCTAATTGATATCTATGGTTCTTTTTAGCTTTATGTATCTCCAAATTGGTACAGTGTCATTTATTTAAGCATACATCCCCAAGAATTCCCAAAAGTCAAGAACAAGCTATTTAATAATAAATAAGAGATAACAGTCTTAGAACACAATTTTCCTAAACATGGGCTTCCTTGGAAGAACAAAACACCAGACAGAGGCAATTGGTTGATACAACAATTTATGCTGATGAGAAATACCGAAATAAGCATGATAATGCAGGGCATGAGTCAGTGGAGGGGGCGCTGAGCAACAGAATTGAGTGCACCCACAGAAACACCTCACTGAAATTCACCTCTCATATTCAGTACTAACCAGATTCTTATGGGTGAACTTTACTTAAAAGCTTACTGACAAAATGTTCATAAGTCAAAGTTTATTCAAACGGAATTCCGTAACATTTTCTATAGTAAGCAAATAATGGCCCTAGATATATCATATACCTGCCTTATATCAATGTAAGATTTCATATGACAGCTTTACTTTAAAGGAAAATAAAGCATGAACTCTGGCATTTATAGGGTGCCAGATTTTATAGCAGGCACTTTCATGTGTTACTTTATTTAATCTTCACAACCTTGAGTGCCAGGTATTATTTACCTCATTTTTAATCATGAAGACACAGAAAATGAGGAAAGACTTGATAATCATCAAACTAATTGTATCAGAGACTCTACATCCCTACTAAGGAAACATGGTAGGAAAAAAAAAAAGCTTTAACTGTGATCAAAGAGAGATTTATTATATTCTTGTTGTATAATATAACAAGAATTTTTAATGGGATCACTAGGTGCTGGAGTATGTTCCTAAAAAAGCTGTAGGATTCCTCTCTGAGATCCTTACCATCAGACTTTCAGGAACAGGAGAGGCACAGCAAAGGTCAAGGGACAATATGGGAGGCAGTGGACAGGAGAGGAGGTTCACTGGAGTGAGTCAGGAGACCTGGATTCTCCTTGAGACTCTGTCACCTATTACCTGTGGGACCCAGAGAACGTCAAGTGACCTCACTGGATCTATTCTCATTCCTAAGGGGTGGAGTTGCTCCCTTAAGCTCCCTTCCATTCTAAATGCTTTCAGTACCTCTTAGGATTGGTTGATACCTATCCATTTTTGAGCCACTGAGAGTTCATTTTTTACTTTCATAATTTTTAGTAATATTTAGGCTTTATAAGCATAAATAGGCAACATAAAATAAACATTAACAATTATTTTTTAAAAAAGAATTTAAAATTCTAATCCCAAAGAGAAGAGATAGGGTTACTATCCAGCTATCAGTAAGCCTGTGAGTAAAAAAGAGTGGTTTTGGAAGAACCACACTAAATCATTAAAATCAAGTCTGAGCCCCCACTCAGACATCCATTCCATACATTTACCTCCTCATTTTCCAAAGACCATTTCATGATGATAGCAAAGGGACAAGGGAAATACAAGATTTTAAGGACAAAGAGAACTAAAGAGGAGACATCCGTATACATATTTGGAAGATGAAAGCAGAACAGAAGGGTTGCCAATGAGAAGTGAGCCAATTCACCTGGGAATCCCAGGAGGCTCAGTGACTGGAGGGGGATGAATAGAAGTCAACGGAAAGCCTGTATATATACACAGCAGTTGGACCATGTGTCCTCACGTGCTCCACACAGCTTCAGCTATAGGGGAAAGGTGATGGGTGGTGTGGGGGATCAACTGAGAAAGAAAATGACATGGGATCTAAGAAATAGGGCTCTAGCATAGAGGTTTGTTCCAAGAATTTTCCAGCAAGAAAGCTATATAGCAGATTTCAGGGTAACCATGCAGATTAGAGAAGGTAAAAGAAGGCCCACGTGAAAGGTTTCCAGAAGAAAAGGGGGAAATTTTTATCTGATGTATTTGAACAGTGTGGAAAAAACCCACTAATAGTCATATCTCGGATTTGAAGGCACATATGGAAAAAAATAAGGATGGAGAAAAAGGAAACTTTAAAGTAAAAATAAATGGCGGATACATAAATGTTCATGGCCGCATTGTTCATAATTGCCAAAGTGTAAACAACCCAAATGTCCATCAGCTGACGAATGAATATCTATGTAGATTCATAAAATGGAATATTATTTGGCAATTAAAAGGAATGAAATACTGATATATGCTACCTGGATGAACCTTGAAAACATACTAAGTAAAAGTAGACAGACACAGAAAGCTACGCATCATATGATTCCATTTTATATGAAATGTCCAGAATAGACATCATATAGAATCTATAAGGATAAAATAGAGATTAGTGTTTGCCTACAACCAGAGTGTGTGGAAGGGGAGAGGGAATAGTGATTGCTAATGGGTTCTAGGTTTCTTTTCAGAGTAATGAAAATGTTCAAAAATTAGTTTAGGGTGACGGTTGCAAAATCCTATAAATACACTAAAAAACATTAAATTATACATTTTAACCATGGGAACTTTGTGTTATATCTCAATAAATCTATTAAAAACAAAGTGATAAGTGGAGGTAGAAATGAGGCCAATTTTGACTCCAAGGAAAAATGATGTTCAAGAGAGCAAAAATAATTATGCCACATTCTATGAATGGATTTTCATAGTTATCAAAATGTACATTATTGATTTAACAAAAAAATGTAGATATACTAGGAGGATGGAAGGTTGAGATAGGAAAGTTAAGAGAGGTATAAAATAGTTTCTCATCTTCCATAACAAGAAGTTAATAATAGATTGTGTCTAAAATGGATGGATCAAGAAATACTAGAGAATATTACAGTTTCCCCTCTACATCTGCAGATTCGACCAACTGCAGGTGGAAAATGTAGTTAGGCCTACAATGGTTGTGTCTGTACTGAACGTGTATAGACTTTTAAAAATCTAATTATTCCCTATACAATATGTCATAACCACTATTTATATTGCCCAAGATATCGTCTGTAATCTAGAGGCGATTTAAAGTACTATGTAAGGGAGGATGTACATAGGTTATATGCAAATGCTACACCATTTTATATAAGAGACTTGAGCATCCACAGATTTTGGTATCCATATTGGGTTTGGGCCATATCGAATTGAGGCCCTGAAACCAATCTCCCATGGATGCTGAGGCAGGATTGTACTTAGAAATTGGAGGTGATTATGCTGAAGAAGCTCCACAAGTAGCAAGTGGTTGCCTGTGAAAAGCAGGAATTAGGGGAGAGTGGGGGTAGGCAGAGGTTGTAATTATTAGTGCAAACTTTTAAGTGCGATCTGACCTTTTAACTATGTACATTTATTACTTTAATAAAAATAAAAATTAAATTTAAGAAAAGTGTGGGGTTTTTTTAATTGCCAGCTCAGCCTTTAAAGAGTTACCTTGTTTCAGCAAAACATCACTCCAAGTGAGTCTGGAACTCTAAGCATGCAGGTATCATAATGCTGATTCCAAAACTCACTCATCTCAATGGGGCAAATTCTGAAACAGAATTATTTGCTAAATCTGCTATGAGTGGGGAATTGATATGATCTCTTTTGTGTTTTAAATAGAAATGTTACTATAATACAGGGTATAAAATCACACAGGTCCCTCCAATAAAGAGATTAAATGTGAAGAAACTATTTCACCCTTTTCATCAGGCAGCCTCAGGATAATGCTGGTAGACCATACTTGGTCCTGCTGTTTTTTAAAATGAAAAACTTGAGGCTAAGGAGACCTGAATAGCTTACTGAAGGTGACAAAGTAAAGCAGAGCCAGAAATCAATTGAACAACTCTAAAGACTTAAAATACTGAGCCTGAGCATAAGTATTCTTCCTTAGACCCTAGGCTTGGGCACCATAAAATGTATACTACGTACTACCAGGCTGGAAATTGGCTGATGCTCAGCATATTTCACTCACTGCCTGTATGTCTTAAAATACGTAGTGAAATGTTTCCTGGATCCTCTCTTTTAATATCTGAAATAACACCTCTATATAAAATTGTGTTCATCCTAAATTTTTTATGTATCTTCTTCATACTCCCCCTAATTATTTTCAACCAGCATCAATGCATGTAGAACCAGATTTATGTAAATTAGACATATGCGTGTTGAATTCAGGACCCCAAAAAGTTATTAATTAATCATTTTAAGCAATGCTTCAGTTTAGAAAAACTTACATTAAATAAATTCCCTTGGTTCCAAGAACCTGCCTAACATGTTACTATACCAGTATTTCACAAACAGTTAAACAAATGATTATTCATCATACTCTTTTATTATTGCTATATAAATTGTTATTGTCCACAGAATATTATTCATTCTGAGTTACTGAAAAAATATCAGAAATATAGACATAGATATAGATATGGCTATATCAGCTATATAGATATGAATATGGATACAGGTATAGATAAAGCTACAGATATAGATATTACATCTCTTTCCATATAATCCACATTTAACAGAGGAAGAACCAAGACAAGAAGTAGTGATGGATGGGCACACACTGACTCTACCTGAGGCACTTCTAATTAGTTTCCTCCATCCTCTGCACACAGCTAAGATGTGCATGATTTTATTTAGGGCAGCCTTGAGAGTGATGCAGAAAAATGCTGTACAGACCAAGTGTTTTGAAATGTCCTTCCTCAGCAACACATGTACATTTACACTCTTAATAGCAACAACTCAATTTTAGTTCATAACTCGGTGAGCGTCTGCAGCAATAACTACCTTTTTTATGTTGACAGGTGGCTGATTAAGGAGGAGGAATGTATTTTTAAGTTTGCTATCATGAAAAAAATATATACCACCCTCTCCAATGGTTTGGCACCTCTTGATTCCTCCTGGTCCTTTTCCTTCTGAGCAGTTCAATTAGTTGGAAATCTCACTCTGATGGACTGAAGCAGCTTGAGTGAACGCCCGAGCGCTCAGCCAATTAGGCTCATTTGAAGTTGCAGAATTGCCTTCTTTGGTGTTAAAACCCCATGTCAAACACCGGGTCTAAGATCATTTGTGCTCCAAAATGAGATTGACAGAGCAGCTGCAACAGGGGGCATGCCTGCTGGACGACTTAATTGTGGAGCCTGAAGGGCCATCATGAACTGGCGTGCGGAGACCGCCTCGCCACTGCTGCATTACAAATGCTCTTTATTAACAGCGATCTGTAATCAATGGGCTCAAGCTTTTTGCCAGAGCCCCCAAATCAGACAGGCGGGCCCCTGCGTCAGGGTGGGCGGAGCCACGGGGCCCGAGTATTGAGCTGGGAAGAGAAAGCTGTGTTGCTCCTGCCTGACTCTTGGGTGCGATGCTAAATCAGAAAGGGACCCTAGTAATCATTCCAGGGGCGCCCTCCTCTCACTACTGGTTGAATATTCATTAGCCTGGGTGAGCGCGGCTCACTGTACGTACAATTACATCTTATTGATGTGAATGAAATAAATCGCTTTTGTTTCAACAAAGGCAAATGTTCTAAATCGGTTCAGTATTATATGTAAGAATAAATTCTGATCCGAAATGTAAAGGCTTAGAGAGGTATCTCCATATGTTGATACATAATTAAAAACCCAAAAATCTCTGGGTGTAAGGAGAAAGCAGGAGTTCTGAGGGCGTTTGTTAAACAGGCAATAGGTTAATTTCAGAAATATAAAATACATTTATTTGGAAACAATCTGTAAAATCCAATGCAAATTTCCTTTCCTTTAAAAGAAATTATTTCATGATACTCTTTCTGACAGTGTGTAATAGTAAAGTCAGAGACCTATAAACTAGACCAGTCTCCACTGCCAGCAAGCTGTGTAACCTTGGGTAAATCATTTAGCCTCTCTGGCCTGCCTAGTCTTATCTTGTAATATGTGAGGGACAGACAAGTTGTAACAGTCCATGGAGTTCATTTTCTCTCCATCGTCTCTTAAATGTGGTTAGGATTCTTTCTCTCCGTAGTGCAAGAAAGCCATTTATCCTACTATTAAGAGCAGAAGAAAGAAAGAGTACAGATAGGGTGGCCAAGCCACATTGGCTCAGCCCCCTTGCCTGATTCTCAAAGAAATATCATTTATAGATATTATTTCAACAAAACCCTGTGTTAAGTGCTATGAAAGATAGGGCAGGACCAGAATCATCTAGGCCCTGCTTGCTAAGAGCTCAGTCTTCCACAGGGAAACAAACCAATAGGTAAATAACAGTCCTTTTCTTTTTCTTTCTTTCTGTTTTTTGAGACAGAGTCTTGTTCTGTTGCCCAGGCTGGAGTGCAGTGGCGCAATCTCGGCTCAATGCAACCTCCACCTCCCGGGTTCAAACAGTTCTCTGCCTCAGCCTCCCGAGTAGCTGGGATTACAGTCACCTGACACCACACCTGGCTCATTTGCCTATTTTTAGTAGAGATGGGGTTTCACCATCTTGGCCAGGCTGGTCTTGAACTCCTGACCTTGTGATCCACCTGCCTCAGCCTCCCAAAGTGCTGGGATTACAGGCATGAGCCACCACGCCCTGCATAACAGTACTTTTCTAAGGTAGCTTTTCAGTTCACTAATAGGTCCAACAGCATGCTATCTAGTGCTAATGCTAATGCAAATGCACTGCACACTACACAGCTGCCGGGAGCACCATACACATAGACTACCAGGTAAATGGAAACCCTCTGGAGTTGTACCGCATGGCAACCCTGATCCTATCAGATCAAATTAATGAGCATCACACTGCACTAAGTTCTAAAAGAGAAAACATAAGCTTCCTGCTCTATGATTGTAATACTCTAGGAATAAGCTCATGGAAAGTATATATGAAAAATGTATTATGTAAATAAAATATAAACTATACAAGAAACAACTGAAGACAACAATGAAGAAATTCACAAGCAATGGGCAATTATTATTCAGACTATTCCACAGTTGGAATTAAATAAAAATATGCATGCAAAATTCTTAAATTGTCCTTAAATAGCAGGCTTTTAACAAATGTTATATTTCTGTTTTTGCAATATTTTGCACAATGAAAATATTTATTAGAAGGGAGAGATTATTTTAGTTTAGGGTACCCAAGGAAGGATTTATAGGGGAAGCAAGATTTGGACTGAGTCTTGAAGTTTAGGTAAAATTTGAATAACCAAAATATTAAATCATGACTTTAATTCAGATTCCCAGAAAGTATGCCTAGAATGATGAGTCATCAAGGTGGAATGCTCTGGAGACACTCAAAGATCTGGCCAGTTTTCACCACAAGATGCTAGAGCTGTGTCACCATTTACCCAGCCTCCAGCAGCCTCTGCTGGAACAGCTCATTGCCCCACCTCCCCCATTTTCTCATGAGCCAATTCTGTGAGGTAACTCCATTCCTTCAAGTAAGATAGGCTCTACCAAGCTGATCCTACATTCCCAGAGTCACCTACAAGCTTTCCTCAAATTGTCCTGGCTGCTGACCCATGTTCTTATGAAGTAGATGAAAGAGTTTTGAGTTGGAGACAAGAACATTCCACCTCTTATCAAGTTCCTCAGTCCAACTAGAACCAAACTGAACCACCACACTTTAGTCCAATGGGCCACACAGCCATCCCAGTGTGAGGGCTTGAGAGAGGAATAATAATGTAATAATGTCCCAAATGCTTTACATATGAATAAAATATAAAAGTTTTTGGAACTCATTTAATCCGCTTTAAGGTCAATTCTTATCCCCATTTCACAGTTAAAGAAACCGAGGCACAGAGAGTAATCTGCCCAAAGTCATTGAGCTGCCTTCAGTCATAGAGCTGGTAAGTAGGAAAGTAAAGATCCAAACCCAGGCAGTCCTGCTTTACTCTTAACAATTCCTCCTTACTACCTCTTACTCTTCATGATTGGGATCCCCAGCTCCAAATGACTGGTGGCCTATGACTTCTTCAGTTGTGGTGATTTTCATAACTAGCTAATTTTTGTATTCATTAGCATTTCAGTCTAGCTTCTTACTAAAATGTGACCACTATATTCAATTGCCTACTAGAAATCTGACCTTTCTTACTCCTGCCAGTCTCTGCACGTTCACATTTATCTCACCATCTCATTCACTCTTTCCCCATCCTCACCCTTTCAACCTACTGCCCTCTTGAACTCCCAAGCTCAGCAGATGGCACCAGAATCAAGCCAAGCCAGAATTCAAGAATTATTCAAGATTGTTTTCCTCCCTTCCATTCTACAAACTGGTGCCAGAATGAAAATTTGGATCTAAGCACGCTGCTCCCCTGTTCAAAATACAATGCTCTCTCTTAGCCACATAATTAAATCTAACCTCCTTGCAAAGCATACAAGATTTTGCATGGTTTGATTCCAGCTTCAACCACAGTTTCACCTCATTATCAGTCACTGTGCTCTGGCCACAATGACCTTCGTGTCCTGTCCTTAGCATGTCACCTTTACTGACAGCTCTGGCCTTTGGCTTCCCTGTCTACTCTGCTATACCCTCACCTGCCCACTGCCCACTGACTCCAACATCCTTCAGGTTTCTATGGACAATAAACCTCTCCTTAGCCTCTCTGTATGCACTAAAGCCCTTACTCCCCCAGGCAGATTAGCTGTCCTGCTACCTCTTGCATGTACCTTATTGTAGAAGCTAGAATATTGTATTTATCTTTTTCCACTAACTAAATGTGTACTGTATTTTCATGTCCAACATCTAACCCAGTATCTTTTAAGTGCTCTTACTTGACTACTCAAAGCCATTCACTGAATGAATAAATTGGTACATCTAGAACTTTAAATTGTAACAAATGCCTTCATTCTGAATGTATTTGGGAAATATAAATAATGTAGGTGACAGTGCTGTTAACTGTGAAAACAGTGTAATAAAGTAAAATATTATTGCTGCATCCCTCCACTGATTATATCATAGTTTTCCAGAAAGTATTTAAGAAGAGACTTATGGTTCTATTCCTACATTCAGGATTCAAAAATTTGAATCCAAGAGAAAACCAGTTGTATGGAATTTTCTTTTATTCTAAATTTTCTTCAAGAAGTTTATATTTGGCATAGATTTTAACTAGACAATGTAACCTAGAATATTTTTCTCTTAAATAATGTTCATCTAAAAAGAAGACTACAATGCTCCAATTCTTTAGAAGTCCGAAATATTAATATTAAATATGTTGTGTCATCTTGTAAGGCATCTTTATTAAGTGCTAAAATATGTCAGTCTGCTAAAGAATGAAGGTAACCATGCTTCTTTGGAAATAAATACTTTTAGACTGTGATCAGGAATGTTAGCAAGTTTGTTTTGTAACTTATATGCAACAATTTTGAAATATTACATTCTTATTTCATTCACTGGTGTTAACAGCTGTGTCCTCTGTAATCTTACACAAGCAGGAGAAATCTATGATTAGATATATAGCTGTCATCTTTCTAGAACTTTCTGGAACTTTGTCCTCTCCTAGGACATTTCTTAGCTGATCACGTAGCTATTTTTCAAGCCCTAATATCTATCATTTAAAATAGTTGAATGATTGCTGTCCTTAAATAATGTCACAGTAATACAAGAATTAGCATTGACACTTGACACTGTTCATGCTAATATTTTACGCTCTGGATTTTTCCACAGTGTGAAATCAAGTTGCACATCTTGAGAGAAATGCATATGCCATAGTGCCATGCACAGTAGATCAAACTAATGTAGTAAAAACCCTAAATGGAACCTTCTAAGGAATTTTAAATATATAAGCTACATCTGCAAGATATTTAACTATTGTGCTTCCACTAAAAATTAATGAGATTTAAATTCAGCTTGAAAGATAGAGCAACCAAAGTTTAAAGTGCATGCTAAATTTGTATCCTGAGTTGGTCCCTCAGGATTCTACATAGCCTGCTTTAGACAAAATATTTCAAGTTCAGAACAATGGTGAGTGGGGATATAGATTCTATCTTTACTCATCTATTTGTCCATGAGTTCAACACAATTCAATATGCCATTTAATCAATGTATTAAATATCTTGGCTTATCTGAAAGGCATACATAAATGGGGAAATTAGAACACATCACTGCAGTATGCTAGTCTATTCTCACATGGATGATCCACATATAGAATTTGTCTGATATAAGAAAGCACTGGCAAGATAAATGTAACTGGCAAATTGGTGATTGCTTCAGTCCAATGCATGACCACTTAGGTCAAGAAACTCTGTTGCTCTTGTGGTTTTATTCCATATGGTCACAAAATAACACTTCACTATATACGCTCAGAACCCTAGAAATTAAAAGAACAATTTCTAAATGTACATACTAAATTATATTTATATCTATTTTTAGAAATGATAGTCAAAAGTTAATTATTCCCCTTGCTACACAGCATATTCTTTATTCTTGGAGACAGCAACTCAAAACTGCTGTCATCCTTTCTGAAGAATTCTTGTAATTGCAACGAAACACTAGAGAACATAGGCTCACCAGCAAAGCCACAGAAATATTCAGCTGCACTATTATTTCTTTGGCAGCTTGTGTTTAATAATTTAATTCAATTCCAGTATCGCAGCACATAACAACATCTTTTTTTCGAACCAGTAAACTGTGTGTTTGTGACATGGAAGTCATAATGGAGTATGAGTTTGCATGCTGAGGTGTCATTTTCATAGAGCAGCATTTTCACTAGGGGCACACAACGCAAAATCAGAGTCTTCAGGTCTGATATTGAACAGCCATCAGCTATTAATTCATTATAATGCTATTTTTCTATGTAGACAATTTATGATTTATCAGAAATACAGAGAAGTAGTTTGTATTTTCTTGAAGATTGTTAAACAGGAGCACAAGAATTTAAAAGCTACTAAAATGCCAAATAAATACCATTCTCAGGCAAAGGACTGTTTGAAATAATCTCAGGCACAAGTCTTTTCAGTTATTGAGGTTTTCAAGACAAGACAATGAAGCTACAGGTAAGGAAAATAAAATATGTTTTTAAAGTTATGTTTTGCTCCATTTCTATTTCATATGAAAATACCTATATATAAAGTCAAAGGTACCATGGTTTGTTTATTTATTAATTTATTAAATCCAGGTCCTACATATTTTAATAAACTTATAGCAAACCATGTAATAATCACTTAACAACAAAAAAAGCTTTTCAAATCTCCTCTATATGTGACAGGCAAAATTGAACATTAAATGCTTGTGGATTTTTTTGGAAATTATTTTTAATTTCAGCGTCTGAATGAAACATACCAACTAGAAATACCCCGCCCTGCACCCAGCCACATTTACCCCTATACCTGGCTATTTCCACAGCTTTTACTTACTGTTTTCCCCATTGTCAATATTTCCTGGCAGTAGATGACTGGTCTTTGCTTTCCCCAACTCTCAACCTTGCCAGAACAACAATGGCAAATGTCTTCATGTTGGAGAGGCAGCTGGGGAAGGGGATGGAGGGTAGGAGAAAAAATGACGGTTCCTCCAGATGACTTGAATGTATGCCACGACATTTGCTGCTGAATGGCAGTATCTTTTAAAACAACTAATGGCCACTCGTATTTGTTTTGGTTTGATTTAGTGATTTGCAAATGCTTCCCATCTGAATATACCACTTCTGATTTGCCACTATGATATAATGGACTCCCAGGTCTTTTAAAAATGCTAAGCCTGTATCTGGAAGAACTACCCATTTGTTGAGATGGTAATTGTTTTAACTTTGATGTCCCTCACTCTGCACATCTGTTTCAGCTCTCCTACCAGACACACTCACAAATTTATCATCTCTGCATGTGCTCCTAGGTTAGGACTGCCTTAGTGGCAGAGTGCAACACTAAATTCCATGGCTGTATTAAGTTCGTTAAGCAGAAAAGTAACTGGCTTTGTGGCCACAATTTCTTATAATTCTGTCTGAAGACATGCTATAGAGGTTATCTGAGAAAATATTCTTGGATTCATCAATAAAGGACAGTGTATATTACCTGGCCAATTCATAGTTACAGAATGATGAGGTACCAATATAGCAGTATTGTTACCTGATCTTATAACCTATAACAGCAGAAGTGGTTCTTTCTTCGTTTCACAGCTTATTGTGTTGTCATCAGGCAGATTTTTCATTATTTTTTGCCTCCTAGAAATCTAGACCTTTTCTACTATACTAAATTGCTTCCCTAAAATATTAGGTTCAAACCCTGACTGTATTAATTACTACTTATATAGCCTTAGGCGGCATACCATTTTCTTATTTGTAAAATGGGCATAAAATAATATGAATTGCTCAAAGCTTTGTTGAGAATCCAGGGAACACATAACATCATAATGTCTGATGTGCTTTGTAAAACATGTTGATATGCATGACTCAGAGCTTATTTGGCTTTTATTGTAGGTAGTGATATTTGAAGAGTAATAATTTAATCCACAGTAGAGATGAATTCAGGTAACAATAAACTATATTTTAAAATGCTTTAGTTGTCCTTTAGAAAAGAGGGTGACTTTCACTACGTCTTATACAATCAAACTAGCTCTTAAATCTCAGACACTGGGCATTGCTTATGTAGTGAGACAAAGGCCTTTGCTTAATGTAGGCAGGAATAATGCTAGTACTAACATATTCTTATATATTGTCTATATCAACTCCACCTAAATACTTTTAGACGAAGTGTCTGTGAAATAAATTATGTCCATGTCGAGCTCTTAAGCTTATAGATAGTTGAGGTTCCCTTTATTTCTGTTCATTTCTTACAACTATCCATGTAGGAGTAGCTCCCTCATGTACCTCTCAAGCCTGAATCCCATCTAGAAATTCAGAGTCCCATTTCTGACTCTGTAGGACAAATGTCCCCATAGGTCCCATTGATTCCCCAAGTCGACATTTCCCCCTCCCGTCCTTCCCCCAGAGATTTTTCATTAAAAAACAAAAATTGGATGTCTATGACATGAAGTTACATAGTATACAAATTTGTATGCTGAGGGTCAGTCTAATAAAATAGCATTTTCACTAGGGGCATACAATGAAAAGGCAGAATCTTTGTTGTTAAAAATAATAAAAATTATTAGAAGAGTGTAAGACTAAAAATTGTTCTTCTCTGATCCCACTATCCAGAGTTCATCATTTTTATTATGTTTTTCTTTTTGGATGCTTTTTATGTTTTTAAGGTATTTAAAATATATATGTATATAGAAACATTTTATAATTTTATAAAATTGAATTTTTTTATAACTTGCTGGCTTTAACTCACTATATTATAGACATCTCTTTATGTTGGTGAATGTAGATACATCTGTATTGTTTGTCTAATAGCTGAATCACAGTATACTCGGTGTGCTTGCTTTAGTGTTTTGCTGACAATGATGCATGCTACATGGATATCTCAGAACACTTACAGGGCATCATTCTGTGTGATAAATTCCTAAAATTACAATTACAGATGGAAGGATATGTGTATTTTTATCTTTATGAGTACTATCAAATTGCCATGTAAAGAGTTTGTGTTAATTTATATTCCTTGAAACAATGTATGAACCCTTGTTTGTCCAAATACTAACCAATACTCAGTATCATCAAGTTTTTAAACTTTTGTTTATTTGATAGAAAAAATTAAAAAGTACATTATTATTATTTTAATTTGCATGATTGCTATTGAGATTAAACACCTTTTTAGTTATTTGTAGCTTACTTATTCTTATTCAGTGACTTGTCACTTCATCTCCTTTCCTATGATCTGAGTGGCTTAATTCTTTCTTATTTATTGCTGGCAACCCTTGATTTATTATTTTTATTAGTACTCTAATTACTTTAACACTTTTGTTAATTTATTATTTTTATTAGTCTGAAATATAGATTAGATAGATAGAAGCATAGAAAAATTCACAGGTAGATAGATGATAGATTTAACATCTATCATCAAATAGAGAAAGAAAAAGAAAGAAAGACAGAAAAACAAAGAAAGAAAGAAAAGAAAGAAGGAAGAAAAGAAGAAAGGAAGAAAGAAAAGAGAGAGAAAGAGAGAGAAAGAAAAATACTTTCTTGCAGTTGTTTTTTAAATGTGCATGTATTGGTGCCATTCCCATACAGAATTTTTTAATTTTTAAGTAATAAAAACTGCCAGTTTTTTTTTATGGTTTCTAAATCTTATTTCTTACTGAGAAAAATTCCCTATACAAGTTTGGAAAAAATATTCTACTCTGCTTTTTCTAATAGTATTAGGGAAGTATTTTTTAACTTTTTGATCTTTGTTTTTCTAAAAGTTTTACTAAGTGCCTAAATACAAACCTCAATAACTAAGCACAATGTGAAATTTGCTTTTTTGTAAATAAAATATGATTTTTGTAAATAAAATATGATTTTTGCAAATAATCTCACTAGTTTCATATCACATGAAGATAGCTGTATTACATGAGATAAGGCCAATGAAAGTGCTTTATAAAGGGCAAAACACAGAGGCTTTTTCTTCTACTAACAATATTAGTAAAATGTGCCAAATGACACACTGTGGACTTCAAAAGCAAGGAGTGAATATGGGAGGGCTGAAAATTTACCTATTGGGTACATACTACTATTTGAGCAGTGGGTACATTGAAAACCCAATTTGTACCCGTATGCAATATAGCCATGTAACAAACATGCACGCGTACCATCTGAACCTAAAATAAAATAAAATTTATTTTAAAATGTGCTAAATGCACATGAGTATTGACATTTGGAAGTTCTCTTCTGCAAGAACTATTTCAAGAGTGGTGCAGAATATCTTTGTAATGTGAGCTATACTGCTACAACAGAGAGGCACTTTCAGTGCATAATAATATTTAATCCTATCCTATATAAATATGACTTTAATCTTCTTCAGTGTTCTTGTAATTACACCTCAGTACACCTACGCAGCAACTTACACTTTAGCAATTTATGTTACCAAAATGTAACCACACTTTAGGTAACCGTAGTAGAAAACCAATTCTGATTTATTATTTAAATCAAAGTCAGAGAGTTTTATTAAGAAGTCCTTTGGTGTCAAATCAATGGAAATCTCTTCTGCTAAGACTGATTTTTACACCCATTTTACTTTGTTTTTCCCATAATATTGTAACCTGAAATACTTAAAACAGGACTGGAAGTTAAAAATCTGTGGTATTTCTTGTTCTTTTTATTGAACAAACATGCACATATACCTCTCCTATGTAAAGCTTTGATAGTGGTTTGGGGGATGCAGAGATACAACCTAATTATTCTCTCCAAAGGCAAGGGTGGCACTTACATATGCACAAATTCCTCACGGTAGAGGTGATACATTATGTGCAGGGTTATATGAAAAGTAGCTAGCTCAGGTTTCAAATGGTAATTGTGTGAAGATCTTTAAATCTCTCAGTGTCAGAGGCCCAAACAGGCAGCTTCCCAGTGAACTATGAACCACAGCTGTAGTTTGACATGCAGTGTTTTTTCAAAAATTTGATTTAGTTGTCAACCTTCTAAAATTCAGAGTGTTTAAATTAAAATAAATTAAAATTTTAATTTTAATCCTGATAAAGTCGGGAGATCTGGCAACATCAGGCTCCCATTTTGGCTTGATAACAAATCAAGTGGTGCTACGTGTTGACTTTCCCTTTGAAACTGGGCATGTACCCTCCAGTTTACCACAATCTGCACCACTCCCTTTTTGTTACCTGCTCTTTACATTTCTGTAGTCATTTATATATATAACCCTTGAAGGACACGTTCAGGGTTTATGCGAGAAAGAATAACCTAGGACAAAGACATGATCTATGCTGCAGTGTAGATTCAAATGTACAAATTAAATCAATTTAGAACACAACATTGATTGAAATTATCTTGACTGATGGTCTCTATTATTGCTTAGCAGAACTCAAAATATAAAGGGGCATATGAAACAGTACATCCTGGCTGATTGTAGTGGCTCACGCCTGTAATCCCAGCACTTTGGGAGGTTGAGGCGAGTGGATCACCTGAGGTCTGGAATTCGAAACCATCCTGGCCGACATGGTGAAACCCCATCTCTACTGAAAATACAAAAAAGTTAGCTGGACATGGTGGTCGGAGAATTGCTTGAACCTGGGGAACTGAGGTGGCAGTAAGCTGAGATGGTGCCATTGCACTCCAGCCTGGGCAACAAGAGCAAAACTCTGTCTCAAAAAAACAAAACAAAACAAAACAAAAAAATGCATCCTGAGTGTTGCATCTTCTCATCAAAGATACATTTTTGCCAATTAGAATAGTTCAGGAGAGTGGGACACAGGAAGGATTTTGCCTGAGATACCTATAAGCTGCGATCCCACTTCCTGTGCGGAGGAAAGAGATGAACTGTGATATCATCACGCCAAGGCCTCAGTCTATTTCATGGAGGCTCTGATGCTGTGATGACCTTTTCACATTTTAATGCTCTGAAACAAAGGCACTTGGTCTTTACAGCCCCTCTGCACCAATCACTGAATGTGGGCTACCTCCAGGTGGGACCTCGGTCAAGAGATTCTTCTGAAGGCAATTTGCTGAGAGTAACTCAGCTGAGATCTGGCAGCTACCAGCACTCCCCGAGTTGTGGGAACACGTGTGTAGCCTGAAAGGGGGATCTGCAGGACACAGCACGGTATGCACTATAGTCATCTTTTAGAGAGGGCTTCACTGGCCACTCTAAAAATATTTTAGCTATCTCCCCACCATGATACTTCATATATTGCTTCACTCTTTATTTTCTTCTTAACTCTTATCACTCCTTAACATGCTGTGTACTTTTCATATTTATTTTACTTATGGCATCCCCTCTAGTAGGACATCAGTTCCTTAAGGGAACAAATTTCTGCCTGTTTTATTCTCTGATATATGCCCAGTGACTGCAGCATGGACTGCCTTGCACAGAGCAGAATGAGTGAATGAGCCCTCTGACCCTGGAGCCCATGAAGCTTAGGTTTGGAGAGTTTCAATCTTCAGAGAGTTGTCAAAGAACTGAATGTGATGCCCACCTGAGAAGGATTCCTCAGGTGGGTCATGCCTGAGGAGTCCAGCAATCAAGACCTCTTTCTCCATGTCAAAGTCAGGGACACTGGAGAAAACTCTCTTGCTCTGAAGAAAAGCTGTATTCATGAAGGATATATCACCAGTCCTTTCAATTTAAAGGCAGATTGTATTCTGATGACCTGATAACCGGGAATGAAGGAGCTAATGAACTACATAGACAATTTGGAGTGATCATTAAGTGGCTTCATGCTTTCAAATTGCTGAATGAGTGTTTAGTAATTTACTACCCCTCAGCAAAAAAGAAGCATTTGCAATGAAGGCATATGAGGCCTGAATAATACATTTTCAGTCACCATATCCTAGATCAACAGGGAGAA
Source organism: Cacajao melanocephalus (assembly GCA_963573385.1). Classification (NCBI taxonomy): domain Eukaryota; kingdom Metazoa; phylum Chordata; class Mammalia; order Primates; family Pitheciidae; genus Cacajao; species Cacajao melanocephalus. The sequence continues at coordinate 261,103 of CAUYLG010034311.1, forward strand.
ATATCTTCATGGAAATCAGATCAGATCTTTCAATAATGCAAAGGCAGAGACAAGAAATCTGAGCAGTTGGAGGGCACTGGCAGGTGTCTTCACAGCTGCACAGCTAAAATCTGTAAGTTACATATATGTCATCTGCAAGTGTTAGATACTATTACATCTTGGACCAGTTCTTAATAGAGCCTCAACCTTACTTTCCACATTTGTGACAGTCTGGGTAGAAGCACACATATGTTCATGATTTTGTCCTTGGTGCACCACTCAAAATTTTAAATATTTTCTTTTCTTGTCTTTTCTCCTTTCCACCCCTCCCATCCCAAGACCCATGCTGTTCACATGTGAATATCCTGATTGGAATGAAAGAATGGAAACCACTTGAGGAATTTTCTTTCTCTTTTCTCAGACAAATAAACAACTTTTCTCAGTTGTTACATATCATATTTTTTTAATTGTCAAAACATCTTAGAATTCACATCTGTATCCAAAGTTGAAGGTTATAAGTATTCATAATAAAACCACCTCTTTAACTGAAATATTTTCTTCATTAAACAAAATTGACTTATTTTATCTTAGCAATTCCAATGCATGTAGGACTTAATATCATATTTTATAATTTTCTTAGTCACCTCTAATGTTTCCAGACATTTCACATTTTAAATGAAAAATTTATGAAAACAATGAGTGGCAAATAGTTTTCAAGTCCTCTTGCCAACTTCACAAATACGAGAAAACATTAACTTTGTTGTCCTTATCATATTCAAATACCATCATTGTTTATTTTGAGAATATAACCAAACAAATATATGGTTTAATTTTAATTTGGCAACTTCTCTTTCTCTATATATTCTCTCTCTCTCTCTCTTTCTTTTATCACAAAAAGTAGTCTGAATTTTTCAAAGTATAAAAAGCAAGAGACCAATTAACTACACTTAGGTCAATGGAGAAGTCTGAATTTTTCAAAAGAATGGTTAGGATAGCTAACGGAGTTAGATGAGGCCCCTGAAAAGGTTAAGATGAGAGTAAGCTTTTTATGAATGATGAGTCAGGCTGAACAGAGCCAAGCAAATGGGCAAGTGAGTAAGTTAATTTACTAACACAGGTCTTTAGTATAATAACTCTGGTGACCTTCCATGCTGTTCTACTATGAAGTCCACAATTAATTAGTACAGTTTATTTCTTGAAGATGTATTACTTGGTAAATATAATGACCAAATGAGTCCTACTGATCTATAATAGAGTTTTCCCAAATGTCCAGTTCTGAGAGATGCCACAACAATGAAATTATTTCCAAGGTCAGGTAAGTTTAAGAAATGCTTCATACCAAACTGACCTCCGAGCTAATCCTGCATCCCATACCACAGAAGTAATCTGCAATTCTCTATAGCTAATTTTAGGGGAGGTGAGTCAATATTTTGTTTGAATACTAAGGAAAGAAAAACACAAGAAAAAAACAAGGAGGTAAACCCACATAAAACCTTACCATTTTTAAAAGTGTTGAAGTAAAACCTTGAAGCTCTCTTCCCTATTCTTTTGATCACACACACACACACACACACACACACACACACACACACATCAGATGTGACTACTCTATCCTGGCTAGCAATCCACTGTTATTTTAATTCTTTGTTGGCTTAAACTCTTTAATCTTTAAAACATATCCTCATTAAATAGCTTCCCATCTCTGCAGAGCAGCTCTTTTCTTCAGAACCCCATAACCAGACAAAACACCCAGGACATTCACATTTTCTGGTTAGATCATTGGCACACATTCTGTTTCCAAACTATGAAAATCAGCTACATTTTGATGGCAGGTAGTGTAGTAAAACCAAGGAACCTTCTTTGTCAGTGAGGTGTGTCATATTGGAGCACATGGGATGTGACAGTGTGTGCTTTGAGTCATTGGAGTCACAGCTGTCTTCCATTGGGGTGCCCTCTAAGTCTCTTCCTGCTTCTCATCCTCAAGTCGCAATATTCAGCCCTAGGAATAAGACCCCAGAAGGGGAGAGGAGAGTGGGGAGTTGATTTCTATATTACTTTCAGTGCTCATTAAGTACATCTTCTTCCTGAGAATGAAAGTAAAACTCCAGACTTATGGCCATTCAAAAGATTTTGAACCTGTAAAATAGAACAGAAGTAGGAGTAGGGAAGATTATCCCCGTCTTTCCAGAATCACTAACACACAGAAGTAATAAAAAAATTAATGTGTATAGCTTTTTCTTAGAAAAACATAAAACATTCAGCTCATGTGCTTTTTAAATTAAGAACAAGGAAACAAAAGATGTATTCAACATAAATGTTTTAAAAATAATTATCAGGCATATTTTATGTCCAGTTTAGGGCAGAGTGAGAAAAGTGGGAGTGATAATGAAAGAAAAGGTTAGAGTGAGGAAGAACTGTGTAAAGAGAAATGTGAAGTTTAGATGGAGTAAGAAGGAAAAGGGAAAGTGAGAGAGAAAAAAAGGCAAAATAGTCACTAGGGGAGAGAGAGGACATAAGGTTTCCATAGGTTGTGAAGTATAAATCACAAGCTTTAGCTCAGCAGGACCATAGATTCCAGGATGTTATTATTATCTATTTAATAACTCATTCACTGAACACCCACCACGTCCCAGGGCCTCTTCTGACATGGGGAATATGGTATCAAACAAAACAAGACACCTCTTCTTTTTTTTTTTTTTTAACTTACAGGTGATAAACAAGAAAATATGTGTTAGACATAGTTTATTAAGATAAAAACAAAGCAAGAGAATATTTAGTGACTGAAAACACTGTTTTAGATTATGTGGTCAGGAAAGTCTGTGGGGAGATGAAATTTAAGCTGAGATGTAAATGCAGGGAAGAATCTGACTTTGTGAAGATAGGACAATCATTCCAGGCCAAGGAAAAAGGCACAAAGTTCTCAAAGCAAGAAAGAGTTTACCAAGTTAGAGGAAAAGGCCAAAGGTAAGTATGGCTGATGTATAGGAAAAAAAGAGACATAATATAATGTAAAAGAGTGATTTTTAGGGCAGCGAAACTACCCTGTATGATACTGTGATGTTGGATACATGTTATCATAAATTTGTTCAAACTCGCAGAATGTACCACACAAAAGTGAACCCTAATGTAAACTGTGGCTCTGGGTGATAATAATGTGTTAATGTAGGTTCATCAGTGGTAACAAATGGACCACTCTGGTGAGGGATGTTGATAATGAGAAGGTTATGGATGTGTAGAGGCAGGGGCTATACAGGAAATATCTGTATCTTACACTCAATGTTGCTGTGAACCTAAAACTACTCTAAAAAATAAAATCTATTAACAGTAAATAATGTCAGAGTGGTAGGCAAGAGCTAGATTATGAAACACTGTAGGAACACTATTAGTAGGCTACTGTAATAATCCAGGCTGGAGATGATAGTGGCTCGGACTGGTGTACTGGCAGTCAGAATAATGTACTTTGGAAAAGAGTCAGTTAATTTACGAATGGGATGGATGTTATGAATAAGAGAGAGAGAAGAATCAGAGATATTTAACAGAATTTGAGATTGAGGAGTAGGTGTCCGATGATGCCATTTACTGAGCTGAGGATGCATATAAGATGTGGAGGCTTTCTGTTGTTGGTTTCAGTTGCATGTAGGGTTGTGGGGCTGAAGAATCAGAAGATCTCTTTGGACATGTGAAGTCTCTGTAGACATCTAGGTGGTGTTGAGTAGGAAGCTGGATATACAGCATTAGAGCTCTTACTAAAATTCTTAATTTTTGCAATTTGTTTCTTTACAGATTTTCTAAACTCAGATACTTTAACATGAGGAAAGTGAACAGGAATACTGGTGGAAAGAGTCTCTGCACTATCACATCAGTAATCAAAACAATACTAGCCACAAGATCCAGATAAAATCAAACTCAGGATCAAACCAAACCCTGAGTTATGAGGTCTGTTGTTTCAGCAGAAAGGAAGCACATTCTCTAGATGAAAAATTGAGACTTTAATACCCTGGAAATGTCCCTATTATCTGTAAATATCAAACTAGCCAAGTAAAAGAAAATAGGAAAAGGGATTACCTTAATTTGGATAAATTAACTTGGTTGGAAATACTCTTATTAGAGAGAAGTATTGTAAGCAAGGATTAAGGATTTAGAACACTAATTAAAAGTTACAAAATATGTAGATTTCAAACATATTTGTTATTTTGCTTATGTTGATATATAAAGCTGATGTAAGTTTCTAGTTAACTATTTTATGAATATAAAATATTCATAAAATATCTCACATCCATGTGTGTGATTTATAGGCACAGCCTGAGCCCAGTGCTCAATGTCTAAGTTAATATAGAATATTCTTTGACTAGTCATATTGTTTTAGCAGTTAAAATACAATAGGGAAATATTAAATGGCAATAGCAGGCAAAATAATCCATTTTTGTATCTATAGACAAAATGCTACTCTGTAAGATATTTGAAATAATTTGTCAATAGTTAAAAAAAAATTTCAAAGCATCCCCCATGCCCCAACACTCCCTCTTTATCAAGAAGCTTCACAATTCGGAAAAATGGAATGTCTGGCAAACTTAATGCATTGTATTAAAATCTGTATTACAAAAAAAACAAAGGCAGACAATTTTTGGCCACCTACATGCATATATATAGTCAAAAGTAACCTAAATGCAGGGAGAAATTTGTTTCAAAGTATTTAAAATGAGGTTATTTTTAAGAATTGAGGTAAAACAATAATGAATTCAAAAATATATTTCATTGCTGTTAAATAAGCCTTACACACTCATGTGATTTTCTCACAAGTACAGAAATTGTGTGTGTGTGTTCATAATCCCTTGGAAATTTATTTCATGTAAGAAACACACACACACACACACACACACACACACACACACAGTATTTCCAGAATTCCAGATGAAAAATGCAATATTTCAGATTAAAACTCAGTCCTGAAACATACCTGTGCATATTTTGGCAAACTTCCTGTACATATTTTGTATGTGCATATGGTTTTGAACATCTATAACATATAAGATGGGAATGAACAAGACTGGAAGCTGGGGTGGTGGTAGGGAGAGTGTGCCTCTCACAGAGCCATAGGCTGTTCTTATTTCTCTTCTATGATGTTTTCACTTTCCCTTCCATATTAGGTCATATCAGTTAGGGTGTTAGCACTACCCTACAACAATATATCTCATAAATAACAATACACCCAATCTTTGGACTCTTGGCTTCTCTAAGAAATAGATTGTATTGATATGTTTTCCCAATGGGTAAAGAAAATAAAGATTTGTTTAGTTACAGTTTACCACTGTTCAAACCCCTTATATGAGAACTTTCTAGGTAGTCGTTACGTTCTTTTCCAAGTGTCTGTGATACCAACTACTTGTCTTTGAAGAGTACTAAATACAAAAATTTGGTATCAGTTTCCTCACACAATTACTTGTTCAATCACTGATTTATACAACTAACTTACTCATATGTTTCATTAAGAAGATATCAAATTATATCAAAGTATATTGAGTAAAAATCAATTTTGGATTTAAGGGTGTTCAGAACACATGCTATAATCTCCTCTGCCTACACCAAATCCATGTAAATAATAGCAAATGTAAAAGGCATAAAAGTAGAATATGACTGAAAGTCATATTGAATGAATGAAAGAATATGTAGTGACATTGAAAAAATAGAAGAATGGTATGCTGGATTTTTTTTAACACAAATGTGTTTTTTTCTACACTAACAACCAATTCTCAGAAATTAACTGGTTGTCCAACGATTCAATTTAATTCTGACATTTTGAGCATTCCCCCAACCCTCTTCTCAGATTCACCAGAATAACTTGCAGAATTCAGGAAAATATTTGGCTTATGTTTACTGGTTTATTAAAAAGGATATAATTCAGAAACAGCCAACTGGAAAAGATGCATAGGGCAAGGCATGGAAGGGGAGATGGCATAGTTTCCACACTCTCCAGGGTTTTACCAACCCACCCAGCACTTCAATGTGTTCACCAACACAGAAACTCAGGGAATCTTGTTCAAGATTCTTTATAACCCAATCTCTAGTCCCATTCCACTTCCTGGAGGTCAGGGAACGGGGCTGAAAGTTCCCATCCTCCAATCATGTTTTTGGTATTTCTGGTGACCAATCCCTATCCTGAAGCTATAGCACACTGCACACTGACTCACCTCACTAGCATAAATTCATGTGTGGTGGAATAAAAAAAGGCATCCTATCATTTAGGATATTCCAATGGCTTTAGTACCTCTGTGCCAGGAACTGAGGACAAAGATCAAATATATTTTAATAATTATTTGTTTATTTTGAGACAGTCTTGCTCTGTTGCCCAGGCTGGAATGCAGTTGTATGATCTCCACTCATTGCACCCACAGCCTTCTGGGTTCAAGTGATTCTCTTGCTTCAGCATCCCCAGTAGCTGGGATTAAAGGCACCTATCACCACGTCTGGCTAATTCCTGTATTTTTAGTAGAGATGGGATTTCCCCATGTTGGTCAGGCTGATTTGTAAATCCTGACCTTAAGTGATCCACCCACTTCAGCCTCCCAAAGTGCCGGGATTACAGGCATGAGCCACAACGCCTGGCCAGATATATTTTTATTATATCACAAATGGTTACAGGATATTTATGAGATATGCCCAAAATAAAATAGCATTGAAAATAATGGTTAAATATATATCAGGAAAACGCTAAAAAAATGAAAACAAGTGTGGCATTAGTGAATATTAATGAATATCTAATAAGATAGATTTTTAAAGTAAAATGCTCAGAGATATTTACTATTAATACAAAAGACAGTCCATCAAGAAGATAGATCTCAGGGACTTTAAATGCTCAGCAACAGAGCCTGAAGATACATAAAGCAAAAGCTGAGAAAATGATATATCTACCATAATTTAGTTAGCCTTTAATATACCTTTCTCAGAAACCAACAGATAAAATAGAGAATCATAAGAATACAGAAGATTTGAGTAACACAATAAAAAGTTTATGTACATAGATATATACCTCAGCCCAGCTAAAATAGTATTTTAAAACACACGTAGAATATTCACAGGTATTGTGCATTACTCAGATACAGAGAAAATCCTAGTAAATTTTTAAAAAATTAATGTAATAACAGGTCACGTTCACCTAGCATAATACAATGTTATTTCAAAAGTAAAATAAATACTTATACCTGAGAAATTTTCAAAACTGTTTATTGCAGCATTGGTTTGTAAAAACCAAAATTAGAAAGTAACCCAATCAACAAATAAATAAATGATGCCCCTATTCAAAATCTGCATTTGAAAACTAAAGAAAAAATTAGAATTCTGCCTTTGCCATCAATCAATCCCCACTGTCTGTTTCTCGGGTAATTACTATTACTGTTTAAGTATCTGTCATTCTAGATTTATTCTTTATATGCTTACATGTTTTGGCTGATTGTTTGATAGATCACAGATAGAATCTAGAACCATAGCGCATTGCTTTGTGACTATGGTGTAGATACAGTTATACTACAGATTAGTTTATGCTGTATATATTATTCTACAACTTTCTTTACACTTAGCAGTTCTCTCTATGCCAGGATGCCATTATATCATTCTTTTTAAATGTTGAATAGTATATTATAATACATTTGTACTATGTTTAATTTAGCCACTACCCCATTGATGAAAATTTAGGTGGTGAAAAAAATTGTTCCATTTTACAATCTTTTACGTAGCCATTAAAAGGTCTTTTAAAATGTCTCTTTGGAGATATATCTGAGCAGTTTTCCAGTCTAAAAATCTGAAAATTAAATTGCTAGGTTGAAGTGTATATTCATTTTTAATTCACATAGATGAATTACCAAAATGTGTTTCAAAATGACTGTCCTACTGTACGCTTCCAACAAAGTATACGAAAGTACTGAGTATTATCAGTCTTCTAAATGTTTTTGCCAAATTGATCTTTCTGTTTCAAATTACACATGACTGAGCATATTTTATTGGTTCATTAGCCATTTTCATTTTTTCTTCTATGACTTGACTATTTCTAACTTTTCCCCATTTCTGTGTTTGGTTATTTGTCCTTTTATTGATTTATAAAAGTTCTTCATGTATTCTGGATATTAAATTGTTGTATTATAAATTATCATATTTTCTTTCAACATTGTCTTGCTTTTTAATTTTGGTATCTTTCCTCATACCAGTGTTTTTTTTTAATTTTGATATTAAAAATTACATAATTTAAAAAGATTTTGCAAAGCCTTCACTAATATTCCAAAACACTTTCTGAGCAGTCAGTAAAACAACCACAGTAAGTTTGTTCATGTTTTAAGAGAACAAAATCACGTGTTTTCTAAAAGATATGAAGACATTTAATTGTTTTAATTTTAATAACAATAGTTTAATTTGTATACATTAATTCAAAAAATGTTTAAGATAAGGAGGCATCATGAATAACTTGAAAAGACAGGAAGAGTTATTTAACATTTGAAAAAAATTCTGTTTAGATCCTCACCTTATACCATATACAAAAATGAAAGCAGATAATTAAGAAATTTAAAGTTATAAAAAGGTATCAAACCATAAAATCAAACACTGCATGTTCTCACTCATAGGTAGGTGTTGAACAATGAGAACACATGGACACAGGGAGGGGAGCATCACACACTGGGGTCTCTGGGGGGAAATAGGGGAGGGACAGTGGGGGGTGGGGAGTTAGGGAGAGATAGCATGGAGAGAAATGCCAGATATAGGTGATGGGGAGGAAGGCAGCAAATCATACTGCCATGTGTGTACCTATGCAACAGTCTTGCATGTTCTTCACATGTACCCCAAAACCTAAAATGCAATAAAAAAAAAGAAAGAGAGAAAAAAAAAGTACAAAGCAGGTGAATATTTATCTGATCCTTGAATAGGGTAGGATTTTCTGAGATTAAAAACTATGGAACAAACAATTATTTAAAAAATATTCTTCATTTTAATGTTTTTGGGGTACAGGTGGTTTTTGTTTGCATGGATAAGTTCTTGAGTGGTGATTTCTGAGATTTTAGTGCACCTGTCACCCAAGCAGTCTATACTGTACCCAATATGTAGTCTTTTATCCCTCATCCTCCTCCCAGCCTTCCTCCCTGGGTTCCCCAAATCCATTATTTCACTCCTATGTCTTTGCATCCTTGTAACTTAACAAGTGAGAACATATAATATTTGGTTTTCCATTCCTGAGTTACTCCATGTAAAAAAATGGCCTCCAGCTCCAACCAAGTTGCTATAAAGACATTGTGTCATTCCTTTTTATGGCTGAGTAGTATTCCATGGTGTAGATGTAATACATTTTTTTAATCCCCTCATTGGTAGATGGGTACTTAGATTGCTTCCGTATCTTTGCAATTGTGAATTGTGCTGCTATAAACATATGTGCACATATGTCTTTTTCATATAATGATTTCTTTTCCTTTGAGTAGATACCCAGTAGTGGAATTGCTAGAGTAAATGGTAGCTCTACTTTTAGTTCCTTAAGGAATCCTCATACTGTTTTCCTTGCTGGTTGTACTAATCTACATTCCCACCAGCAGTGTAGAAGTGTTCACTTTTCACCACATCCATGCCAATATCTCTTGCTTTTCGACTTTTTAATTATGGCCATTCCTGCAGGAGTAAGGTAGTATCTCATTGTGGTTTTAATTTGCATTTCCCTGATGGTTAGTGATATTGAGCATTTTTTCATATGTTTGTTGGCTGTGTGTATATCTTCTTTTGAGAAATGTCTTGTGCCGTTTGCCCACTTTTTGATGGGTTTATTTTTTCTTTCTGAAAGGAACAATTAAAAAAAAAAAGATGGATTCATTTGACTTCTAAATGACTCAAAAATAAGGTTTTTGTTATATTTTATTTGAGTCTAAATGATTCTTAAAACTAAAAGTTGTAATAAATGTGATACACAAAAGACTCACATTTTGGCTTTAAAAAATTCCCATGAAAACTTACAAGAAGATACCAAGATACGCAAGGGATAAGTGAATAAAGCACTTACACAATTCACAAAAGAAGAAACACAGATAATAAAGGATTTCAAACTTTCGGTCATCAAAGAAATCAAATTAAAACTGTATAATCCCAAATTTTCTGGATTTAGCAAAAAATTTCAGGAACTTTGACTGGATTTACTTTTAAAGTGAGCCAATTCTGCTGAGAATAAAAATTAGAGTTAAGGTTAAGCTTACAAGAACATGCTACTTCTCTTCTAATATAACTGGCATGTATCAAAAATATTAAAATGCTCAGACTTGAGCATTTGGTCTGGAAGTTTTCATTCTAATAATCAATTCTAAGGATAGAATTCAAAATACAGATAAAAATATAAGCACAAAGCTTTTTAAAAATAATATTAATAAAAGCAAAAAAGGCCAAATGAAATAACCTAATGATTAGATGTTATAAATTCATGCAATAAGTATTTATTGCTCACCTACAATGTGCCAGGCCTGCTAAAGGGTTAGAGATATAGTGCACAATGAGACAGATAAGGAGCTCATGATCAGAAGGGCCACAGCAAACAGTAAGTGAATGATTCTATCAGTCATTGTCTTAGAGCTTCCCAGTGGCCTGCCTCTGCTGATCTGGGGGAAAGTCCTACAGGCAGAGGAAATGGCAGTGCAAAGGTCCTGAGCTCCAGGAAGGAACAAAATAACTGGATTTTCAGGACTTTGCAAAGAAGAAGAAGAAGGAGAAGGAGGAGGAAGAAGAGGAAGAAGAGAGGCATAAAAGGCCATGTTGCTGAGCTGCTGGGCATAGTATTAAGGCAATTCCATAATAAGAAAACAACTAAACATTACATGCATGCTGCAAAACACTGTTCAGCATGATAAGTGATATAAGTTTGCAAAGGGTTTTCAGTAGTATGAGAAATGCTTATAATATTATGTTAGATAACAAAGCAAGAACAAAACTTTATATATTATACCGTCACAACTATGGAAAAAATATACATAGAAGAGTCACTGAAAAGAAAACTGCAATGTTAAGAATAATTGTTCCTAAGAGAGTAGAGCAGGATTTTTTTTTGACAGTATTTTATCATTTTCAAATTCTCTATAAAGAGAACATATTAATTTAATAAACCAGGAATGTTTAAAACTGGAGAATAAGGAAAACATACCCAGTGAATATTTCACTCAGCTTACCAAAAAATCAACTTAAAGCTACACATCTCAGCATTCCTTCACGTAGGCTGCAGAGATTTTTCATTACCTTGTGCTAGCAGGGCATGGTTTTAATGCTTCTAATGCATGCCTTTTATTTGGCTGTCCTGTTGATACATTTTACTGAAGTCACATTTACAGAAGCCCCTGAACAAGACACTTAAGCTGACTTCACACCACTGTCTCTTCTCTCACTTTCAGCCATTCCATTTCCACCCTCACTAAATTTAATACGCTGAAATATGAGAGAATTTGAGTGCTAGCTTTGCTCAGATGATGGAAGATCTTGACAGCAACTCCATCCCCTTGTAAAAACTCTCAGTCAGCGTGAAACCTACTTAGTATAATAAACACCACAGCATGAACTATTTTTGCAGGTGAGTTGTCTTGTGGGCAGCCCACCCATAAATTAAGAGGACAGGCAAGAACAAGAAAAGTGGCTCCAACAAGAAGAGGGGGAAATGGAGTTTAGCCTCAAACCCCCCACAGACTGAAGGTCACAGGCCTGCTGAGACTGACAATTCATTATAATTTATTAGTGAGAGCATTTTTTCCTTAAACCAGCAGGAGCATTAGAACCTGACACATTATTTTAAAAACTCAATAGAAACTGAAAAGGTTTTCAGAGGACATGAGATATATGGAACACCAGAAAGGGAGGCAAAGTTTATGACTTGTCAACCAAACTTGGATTTTCTTATAAGCAAAAGGACTTTCCAAATGTTATTGGAATCTTAGTGGTGCTATCACAGTGAAATTATAAACTCCTGGGATCCCTCCTCTAACTTATAGTTGTTGCTCAGAGTTTCTAGAGTTATTCATAAAATATTTTGCAGAAATTAATAACTCATGTCATTATTAATGTAAGTAAATCCTAATCTATTTCAACTGCCAATGCAAACAAATTTGACCATATTTGATTTTAACATTGCAGGTATCCAATGAGTCTTCAAAAAAGCATTTTTTAAAAGTGTATCTCATGTAATATTAATTTTTGCATGGCATTCCTCAGAAAAAAATTTAAAGATTCTGCAGTCAAATAAGTTTGGGGAACTCCTGATATCCCCTAGATGCTCAATGTGCATTGCTGTGTTAAAGGTTTTGAGAAACCTGGAAGTAAAGAAAATTATTTGAACCATGTCTAACTTTTGAATGTTTTTGCACAAGGTATCTTTTAACACAAATGCCCCAGAGACATTTGAAATATGCTGTCTTAGAACAATATTGCCTGCCTCTCAGAATTATAATGAAGAAAAAACTTTCTGAACTATGAATGGCTCAAATATCAGGTGCTGATAAGAAAACTGTTGCACTATTATTTGGTGGCATTTATTTTTATTTCCCCTCTAGAGATCCCACAATCTTAGAGAGATCCTAGTTTTAAATGTGATTGGGATCACAATGTAATTAATTACATTGTGATTGGGGTAGAGGGGGATTGAGTGGTTCACCCAGCAGCCCTCCTTTTCCTTGACATTGCCTCTTCCTCTTTCCCTTTCGTAATGTCATATGACACAAAAGGGTATCTAACCTCATACAGCAGCTACTATGATATCCAACATGTGTTTCCTTGCATAGGGTATGCCTGACATCTAATTACTGAGAATAGCAACCAAATTATAACTTTATTTCTGAATTCTAGAGTTTCTACAAAATGCACACTTCAATGTGAATATAGTAAAATATTTAATATCAGGAAGGACAATTTATTATACTTATTTTCATTCTACTGACTTACATTATGATATTTATTTTCATTCATTTCAGAATGAAATCAACTTGATTCAACTCATATTATATTTCATTGTTTACCAGGTTTGACCTAGGATTTCTGGACCTTCCTGAATTGAAACGGAAAGTTAGTTACAATGATAAAGAGAAGAAGCAGAAATTTAATGCAAGAATGAGCACTATCTATAAAATAAGTTAGTTTGTGAGTCAAGCTCACCTTTAATGTATTTTTTTATTGCATTTTAGGTTTTGGGGTACATGTGAAGAACATGCAAGATTGTTGCACAGGTACACACATGGCAGTGTGATTTGCTGCCTTCCTCTCCATCACCTATATCTGGCATTTCTCTCCATGCTATCTCTCCCCAACTCCCCACCCCCCACTGTCCCTCCCCTGTTTCCCCCCGACAGACCCCAGTGTGTGATGCTCCCCTCCCTGTGTCCATGTGTTCTCATTGTTCAACACCCACAAATGAGTGAGAACATGCAGTGTTTGATTTTCTGTTCTTGTGTCAGTTTGCTGAGAATGATGGTTTCCAGGTTCATCCATTTCCCTACAAAGGACATGAACTCATCGTTTTTTATGGCTGCATAGTATTCCATGGTGTATATGTGCCACATTTTCCCTGTCCAGTCAATCACCAATGGGCATTCGGTTTGGTTCCAGGTCTTTGCTACCGTAAACAGTGCTGCAATGAACATTCGTGTGCATGTGTCCTTATAGTAGAACGATTTATAATCCTTTGGATATATACCCAGTAATGGGATTGCTGGGTCAAATGGAATTTCTATTTCTAGGTCCTTGAGGAATCGCCACACTGTCTTCC